>RDPX01000037.1:510199-550679 GCA_003991215.1 Morbakka virulenta
TGTTTACTTGAAAGTAGTTTCTGAACGGGCTACACAAGTTTCCAGTAATACATTTACGGACAGTGCTGCAGGCATGCTTCTTCATTCTTCCATACGTTGACGTCACTCGTTTTGGTGAATTTTTGCCATATATCAGCTTAGATGCACGATAGTCGATTGAGGCTAGGTTCGCCTTCAGTGTATCGGTGAGCCGTATTTTCACGGTGCAGCAGTATGTTATAATTGGGACGATCATCGAGTTAAAAATCTTCTCGGCCGCATCAGATGTCAAGAGCGGTCGGATTTTTGCGAGGAGTCGTAATCGCCCTCTAGCTTTCCGTAATCTCTTTTCGAAATCTCCTTGAAGATTCATTGTAGCATCAAGGATATTTTCAAGGTATTCGTATCCATTTTCGAATTTCTTTCAGCTGTCCCAAATAACATCACCTCTGTTTTCCCCTTCTTTAAATTTATGACTAATTCAAACTCATCGAGGTAGGTCGAAGTCTTTTCGAGTTCTTCGTTTAATGTATCTTCTATAACTCTCTTTGATAAATACAAACTCGACAAGACGAAACTATATGGAACAGCCACTGATGCAGCATCTTCGATGGTTGGCAAGCATAAAGGTTTCATAAAAATCTTTTTAAAAGAAATGAATTTAGGTGCATGCAATGTGCAAGTCAATCACTGTATCATTCATCAGGAAAATTTGTGCTGTGGAGTTCTTGGTGTTGAAGATGTCATGAAACCTGTTGTTAGAGCTGTAAATTTCGTTCGATCTCATGCTTTCAACCACCGCCAATTTAAGGAAATATTGAATGACTTGGAAATAGAATTTGGGGATGTTTTCTTTTCTAATGTTCGTTGGCTAAGTTGAAACGATTCTGGCTGTTAAGAGAACAAATTTGTGAATTTTATGGATGGAAAAGAGCAGGTCATTTCATTTTTCAATGACGATAACTGGCTCAATGACCTTGCATTTTTAACAGATTTGACATGTCATCTCTCTGGCCTTAATACCAAGCTTCAAGGCAAAGATCAGCTTTGTAACAAAATGTTTTAGCATATTTTGGCCTTTGAAAGAAAACTGAAGTTATTTTTGGAACAGCTCAGTACAAAGGACACATCTCATTTTGAACTTTTAACATCGAGAGTGAAAATTTCCCAAGTGAAATTTGAAAAATACGCACTGTATAAAAGTGTTATAAACAGAATTCGAATCCCGATTTTAGGATTTTAGGATGAACGAAAACCAATGTCAATTATTTGCTGATCCATTCAGAGTAAACATAAACGATTATACAAGTAAATTTCAATTAAATTTCAAAGAAATTTTTAACTAAAAAATGCTCATTCAGAAGTCAGCTGCTCTACTTTTATCAGCTGTATGTAGCAAAGAAAGAGGATTTGACAAACAAAAAAGAATTGGCAACAACTCTCAGCTCTCAGACCCTAATTTAAAAAGGCAATTAAGGATTTCGCAGTCTTCTATCAGACCTGATATCAACAAACTAGTCAACGAAAAACAATGCCAGATATCTCACTAGAAATACCGAGACATAAGACTAAAAAACTAGGTTTTAGCATTGTAAATATTACTATTCTTCGCTAATTTGTGAGTTCTGTTTAGTTTAGTTTCGTATAGTTTGGTTACATTCAACCACAGCTACAAAATGGATTCTAATTGCTCCTAATTTATCGTTGTTATTTATCATTATCACTCTCGCTTTTCTAGAAAATTAACCTTTGGCCCACGCGAAAAACATTTTTGAAGGATCTGGCCCATTCTCTAGAAAGGTTGCTCACCCCTGGACTATGGCAACATGCAAGTGTTTTGAAATAATAATTCATTGTTGAATGTACAAAAAACCTGATTAATGACTTTTGTAAATATTTCGTGACCTTCATATGAATATTTCCACAGGGATATCTTTGTATTTTGCTGCTTAATTAATATTTAACTTGTCTGCACTTATGATTCCTTTTCATTCCTTGACCAGTTTATTCAACTTAAGACTTATTACTATTCTTTTTGTTTACTGTTAGGTCTAGTTGTATAATCCGGTATAAGTCCATAGAAAGGTCCACAGCAATAAAACCAACATAAATGATAAACCAATCACAGTTTGATATAGTGAAAAATTGAGCTCCCTGCAGCTAAACAACAAGAAACACTGGAAGACAATATATGAAAGTTTTATTCCTGAGTGTTGGAATGAACCTGTAGACCCATTTTGATCTACTATTAACTTCTCATCTGGAGGTTTAGTTGAATATGAGTATCACGGATCAGTTGAAGAGGTTGTCCTAACACCCTCCAAGTTGTACATCAGGGTACCATTTGCTTGATATGAGCTTGCCTGTTGCAAACAAAACTATGGATAAACATTAGAGGAATACTTACAGGAACTCAAAAGGTTCTGGAATAGCTCCAATTTTCAAATGCAAAGGAATATAATTCAAAAAGTCTTTGGTATCCTCTTGGCTTTTATTTAAACTATACATGTCAGTGTAATTTGAAAGGCTTGGTTTTGACAATCAAACAGGCTTATAAAAAGGCGCATACACTTTATGTTGCCGAAAACTAGAAGCTTATCAGCATCCTCATAACCAGCTCCCTTCTTCCCATGTTGCCACCGCTTGCTGCCACTTTGAGAATGATTCTCCTTAAGTGAAAGTGATTTAAAACAGCAGTCTTTAAAATGGTTATGCTATTTTTGTGGTGGTTTTCTTCTGCCTTGCCACTGATGTAGTCTGTCACGACTGTTTTAAGAAAGAACACTTTGCTAAAGTTTGCCAATCACAAGTGACCAAAAATTACCATGCAATCTACAAAACTAGCCTTCCCTGTGGTGTGCCCTTTAAATCTTAGTAATACTTCCTTGCCTAGTGTTGTGAAAAACATGATTTCACATCCTTGATCGATTCTTGTAAGTTGAACAGCTTTATAAGGGAAGAAGTCGCTTGTTCCTTACTCACAACAACTGAATCTTCAATTGTTGGCCATTGTTTTGTGTGTTTTTGCTGAAAGGCCAAATCTCAAGCAATTTACATGTGGACATACTCTTAGTTATGATACCAAACAAATTTTATTTTCTTCATTGCTGTAGTAGGGCTTCATTGCTGCTAACAATAGTATGTCACATGGTGGTACAGTTCAAAATTACCAAGGTTCTTCTCCCACTGCAGAAAACAATAAATCGATATCAGAGTTCAAGAATTCATTACATTATATCAGGCCTATCATGACAAAGTCTAGACAGCTCAAACGAAAAACACCAAACGTTTGTTGTCAAAGAAATTACTGTTCTTTTTTGCACTGGGTCTATGGGATGTGACCCTCCTTGACATACCCAAGTTGTTGTGGTATACAGTGGTCACCAAAAAAATGTGAATCTGTATCCAGTACTCACAGATCATCAATCTTTTTACAATTTTTTATGCCTTTACATCATCTTGTACTAATTACAAGGTCAATAACCTTCCTCAATATAATGTCTTTCTATAAATTACCTTAAAAGTGACTATTAGCAATTTGCTCCTAATGAGCCAGGGGGAAAATAAAGAGCGATTGATGTCGCTTGGGACTTGAATGGATTGTGCATCTTTCCTTTAAAGCAACCAGTGGTCTCGCAATGGAGCAGTGAATCATCAGATCAAACAAAATAATCTTTCAGATGATTTTCAAACATGGCCAATGTCACCAGAGCAAGCTTTAATTTAAAAAATCAAGACAAGAATGATGCAGTCTTTTATGAAATGATAATTAACAAAAACTGTTTAATGTGTCAAAAACTGTTAACTCTGAATCAGTTAACAATATTTCATGCTATTATGTCCCTTACAATAGTATTCAGCTTAATATTACAATACTTCAGCCATGACAAGAAATTCCACTTTTTTGATATGCAGCTACTTTACACAGAGCTCTAGCAATGTTTGACTATGATGAAAAGTGGATCCGTCACTTTTCAGATAAGTTTCTACCGTTAGCTCAAACAACACTTCCACTTTCAGAAAGTGCCCTGTCTTTGTTTAACACTTAAATAAAGGAACTGGTTCCAGGTATCCTTTCTCCTGTTCACGATTTGTTGTTTGATGTGTTGCTTTTGATGTCACAGCACCCTACTCTCTGAATCAAAACAGAAAGGTCTGCTATTTTCATGTTCAAGACACTCACCACGAATCCAATGAAAAAACACTCTTGCTATCATTGAAGCTGTATGAAAATGGGGCCATGTTTTCTTATCAACTGCTTACATTATTCACTGATCAATGACCCTCTGATTCATGTTTGATAACTTTTAATGGTTTCAGACAAAAAACATTAAGAGTTAGTCTTGGAGGACTGAAAAAGTCAAGTTTAAAGTCAGTTAAAGTATATAATGCCACAAGAAATGAGGTAAACTTGTTCCTTACTCTTTTGCTTGTGTTCAATGAGTTGCTATTTCTAGTAACCTTGATGATACCCACAATAACTGTGACAATTATTCTCTTGATTACTTCACTTTCTTTAAAGCGAAAAGCCCTTACTTAACAGAGGATGTTTGGACTGTAAAAACTGTACTAAGCTAAAATCACAGTTCTACAAAGCAGTAGGAAGCCCATTTGTGATGGGAGAAGGCTCTGAACATTTCCATAACATCAAGAATATGTTTTCTGATGATTTTTATAAAAACATGGACTGATATGAAGTACAAAAATAGTAAATGAAATTCATTCTAACTGGTTGTAAAGAAAGATCTGATTTCATATTACAATGTTACCATTTAAATAGAAAGTTGAGAGAAATCTTGTATATAATGAAATGTAGCAAGGTTAGGTTCAACTGCTCTGAGAACACAAAATGTAATATGACCTTCATTTTGAAAATTTTTTACAACTAAGTCACTATTTAACTGGTAATGAGTTTTGTTATCTCTAACAACTTGTCTAGACTTAAATACTGCAGCTAATTCTGTTGTTGTTTTAATGATCACTGTTTCATGTTAGTAATTTCTGATCTCAGTATCATGGTCTTTTAGATTTACTGCTACTGTTACATGTAGAGAATGATTTATGTTTGGATTACAATCTGTTACATGAAGTTGTGGTTAATGAATAATTTCACTGATTTAACCTAGAAATATTTACAGTGAACAAAGTAAACACAAGGATTTCATACCAACAGGAAATGTAATAAGCACAATGTTAGATTAACCAGTGGTATGAAAGACAGCTTCTGCTATCCTCAGGGAAGATAATGCCAACAAAGGGAGACTGGAATCAGTTATTGATAGATAAACATTCAGAGAGATAGGTAGAAAAATAGTAAGGATAATTGTATAAATAATATATATAATGTTACACCTGAAATGGAAATATCCGAAATTAAACATTAATATTTCATTTATACTACCAGAATGCATGCATCATATATTTTCTGAAGCTCTCTCATTTTTATATCCTTGCCAATATTCACATTTCCAAGAAACCTGCATCTTTCATTAACTGCAGTTGCTCTAAACTGGTTGATGCAGTTCTAGAATGAAAAAGGCACCAGACAAATGCAATACATGTAAATTTTATTTCCTTTAATCAACAATTTCAATAAAATTGGTTGTCAATATTTCATATGTAGAGCAAAAAAAGTACTGCCTTTTACAAGCATGGCACTAGGCAAATCATGGTGATGATAAGATACTTTGCAATGTAAATTAAGAAATCAACCAACTGGTAAATATCTTGCTACTTATGGGTACTGTGGGATACATGTGCCCTTATATCAAGCAAAGCTTCCCACTAATCATCACATACTAAGACTTACACTACTTCATTTCCCTGTTTTTCACCTCTAAACCAATAACAGCACTTAAAACCAATAAGAAAAATTAGAGCCTATCAGGTAATACCCATCACTTCCAACAATCTCTTCAATAACAATTAACAACACCATTTGACCATCAATTCAAATGAGTTTTTAGAGGGACACATGCTATATTTCACATATGATATCAAGCTTTAAACTTTCCACTCTATGAAACATTACAACATCACATAGCAAGATCTGATGACAGAGCTGCACATACAAATAATCTTGAGTGCAAATAAGGAAATAGCAATAATCTACTAGCATTTCAAATATACTTTCTTGTCAGCCATCCTTGATCAGGAATTAAGAATCCCTAAAAACTGCTAAAGGAAATTTGCAGCCCAGTGACACCAATGCTTCAACACATCAATTTTCAGTGTGTGAGCTTTTTTTATATTGATAGGTCAGTCTGTGTTTGTTTTGTATGAACGGTACTGTGTCATTCCTTGTTTCTTCATCAGATCACTCATGATTACAAAGTGAGTTTCTTGTTTTATACTCATACTTTAGGGACAATCTCTATTATGGTTATGGACCCAGGAGCTGCCATCATTGATTGGAAGTCTGCTCTATGCTTCATTAGAAACCATTCCAGACATCCAATTCTCAGTGTGAGCTTGTTCTTGTGTGAGAGGCTCACTAGGATGCCTTAGGACACTAAGTTTAATATTAGCCAAGTTTCTATTTCCTATGCAAGCAGATGTACACAGACAAGTGTGCTAAGAGTTTTGTGGAAACAGCAAATTGTTGTATTGTGGAAGCTACAACATTATGTGCTTTTTTAGGCGACAATTGTCTGACCCAGTAGACACTTGTCACATTTTTATGTCCGTTTGGTTTTAAGATCCGGAAAATACCGTAAGTGCCAACGTCACCCAACCCATACTCCGTTACCATAAATATTGGAGTTTTTCTCCTGAGTCTTTAGTGATGTTTGGAGTTGGGTATTGTAAGACGTTTGTGATATCTTGCAATGAAACAAGACTTTGGCTGACAGAGGGAGAATCTGTTAGTTGTTCCCGTTTTTTTATTTTGGAGGAAATTTGCTTATAATAACATTTGCATGAGAAATCCTTGGATCATTGTTATTCTGCATTGCTGCAAGTTCGTCCTGTTACATTTTGGTGTCAGAAGTGGGATCCAAGTGAAAAAAATTCCTGTGGCAATTTTATAATCAAATAAATAAACAGGAACACTAACAAGATGTCAATAGTGGAGAATCAATTGAAAGAGCTGACTGACCACTTCAAAGAAATGGAGGTCTGGCTCCAGCAGCAGGCCTTTCAGCCAGATACTATGGGACCCTATCCTTCGGCATGACATCAAACGTTGGGGACAGGACCATGTGGATGCCAGTTTCCAGGATGTATGGCTTGAGGTGCACCGATACATGGAAGAGGACCCTCACCTGAGACGCTCTGTGGCAGCATGGGAGATGATGGTGGAAGGAGTGGAGCTCCAGTGCGATGAAGTCACCAGTCCAAAAGACCATCCCAAAGTACTCATGGACCTGATCTCTGGTCAGAAGGTGCTGGCGTAGGAGATGCAGTGGCAACAGAAGACTCTGATGTTCCACATCAAGCAGTAACGGCAGACCCTCGATCAGCAACAGCAGACACTCAACCAGCTGTTGGGTACCATGACTTGGCATTCCCATCCAGTGGTAATGCCTGCTTCAACTGTGGCCAGGGGGGGGGCACTTTGCTTGAGAGTGCCCACAATGACCCCTTGCACCTGGTGGCCAACCCAAGCAGAGGAGCCAGCAGAGGCAAAAAAGACTGCTGCAGAGACAGCCAGGGAAGACTCAGCCAGCTTTCAAACGACTCAACTCCCCTGCAGTGAGCCAGGCAGTGGAGGATGATGGCAGTGGCTCACCCCTTCTCAACCTAGTTGGTGCGACACCAACTACTACAGCAAAGCTGGCTGGTGTGGACATGGAGTGCCTGGTGGACACTGGTTCCATGGTAACCTTGGTAACAGAGAAGGTCTTCAAAGAGAAGCTCAAGGCAGCATGTGGTAGAGTCCGACAAGGGAAGCTGCTGAATCTCCATGGAGCTAACGGACTGGAGATCCCTTACCGTGGTTACTTGGAGCTGGACATCACTGTGGCAGGTGTGGCTATCCCAAGCTGTGGAGTCCTAGTCCTCAAAGACACAGCTGCCATTGTCAAGCAGAGGAGGAAGCAACCTGTAGTCCTGGGGATGAATGTACTCATGAAGATCCCGAAGTGGGCAGAGATGCTTAAAAACAGTGCAAATATATCTTCAGCAGAGCAACCAAGCCACAAAACCAAGAAATGGAGGCTATTGAGGGTGGCTGGAAAAGATGCTGTGTGGATTCCACCAAATACAGTTACAACAGTTGCAGTCACAGGCATGCCCTATGGAGAAAGTGCCTTAGTGGAACCACTTGACACTACACTACCAGGACATCTCCAGATTTCAGCAACATTAGTGGATGCTACAAAATCCAAATACAAGATTCAGGTAGCCAACCCCAGTGATAGGGGGTATCAAGTTACCAGGGAGGATGTGCCTTGCAACAATCCAACCAGCAGGATTGGTGACAGAAGATGACCTAAGATTCTCCATGGAGACCAATGAGATGGTGGTGTCCTATGCTCCTGGTGCAGACTGCCTGGGTGTAAAAGCAATGACCCCCTGCAATGCTGCCATAGCACAAGAGAGAGAGGAGGTAAAGAAGCTACTCAGTGGCTTCCCTGGAATAGAAGAAGAGAGACAGGAAGCACTGAGGATCTTCAAGGAGTATGCTGATGTGTTCTCTCATGAGGGGGAGGAGCTTGGATGTACACCGATGACCCAGCACAGAATCCACACCAAAGATGATGTCCCAGTCCACCAATGGCACAGAAGGATCCCATCCAACCAGTTCGAGGAGGTGAAGGAACATCTGCAGACACTTCTGAACCATGGAGTCATCTGACCAAGGCAGAGTGACTACGCCTCCCCAATCGTGTTGGTACGGAAGAAGTCTGGTGCCCTATGCCTGTGTGTTGATTATTGCCACCTGAATGCAAAGATTCGATGAGATGCGTACCCCCTGCCAAGAATAGATGAGTCACTGGATGCACTTGGTGGGGCCAAATACTTCTCAACAATCGACTTGAATGCCGCCTACAACCAAGTGGAGGTCCACCCTGATGACCACCCCAAGACAGCATTCACGAGTCCAATGGGTCTATTTGAATATGTTCGAATGCCATTTGGTTTGTGTACCTGCTACAATCCAGAGACTGATGCAGACGATCTTCCAAGATGACTTGCTTAAGTTGTCATCTAAACATATTTCAAAAATTAACTCATAATATTCAGTCAATAAAATGACATTAAGGATCTTGCAAATTGCTCTAAGTCAACTGAGATGGACTTAAACAATTTTAAAGACATTGTAATAAGAACTTGTGCATACCACACCATAAAAATTTTACTTTTAAAGTCAAAATACTCAGTATTTCTTATAATAATTAATTCCATTTTTTGCTAAACTAATATCATTACTGTAAGTTTTTATGACATTTTAAACCCATATTGACGACTGTGGTTTTTTGAATTTTGTGGAGGGCCATGCCTAGTCCAATAAAATACCAAATTAACTTTGTAATTCTGATTTCATCATAAATAAGCTCCTCCAAAAGGTATAGAGATAATTATACCCCTGGTGATAGCCAACCAACTTCTCACAACCAATTTTTTTAGATAAAAGAAAATAATGAACATTGTGAAAAACAGAAAATTCTAGCATTTCCTTTAAAGAGAAAGCTGCATCAATTGCAGATGTAATGATCATAAGCTCAAAAAATCCAAGTCTTTGGTATTAACAAACATAAAAACTGGTGTTGCCTACAGAATGGTGTACACCAGGCACATTAGCTCTCACAGTGAGGGTCAGCAAAAACACCAAAATAAGGAATTCATTCAGTAAATAACGTGGGATACTATCTAAATTATTTCCAACACAATAGCATAATTACTTAAAGCACACTTGGAACAACACTGTTGATCATATGAAATACCTTTACTTCTGGGTGATCTGGAGCTACTCCAAAACGAACAAGACCATAAGGCACTGGCAGTTTCTCGAAGATGTCAACTTTAATGTCATTGCTGACCTGGTGGGCATGAAGAAAAAGATGTGTATGTAGCTCAAACACATTTTGAAATAAGACATATAGTAGTAAAGTTTGTCACTTTGTCTACTATGCTTTATGTTATTATTTGCAATATTAATGGCTGTTAGCATTTTTCAAAAGCAATTTGCTTAGTTATAGTTTAGTAGTTTTCTCTGGTATTAGTTTCATATTAACATTAATAAATTACTGTAACATGCATTAATTAATAATTAATCAGGAAGTTCAGTATGTGATAAAACTGTACAAAATTTCCTGCTGTTTTCTAGGGTTTATCAACTTTTTATTGCTGTGTTGCATGTATTTGTTCTTAATCTTTTTACATTCCAGGGCCTCATTAATTCCGTCACCCTCCATTAATTACAGTATAACTTACTGTATCTAATGGGAATGACCACTGATATGTCCATACCCAATGTACACTGAATGTGAAATTGGCAAAAGTACATCCAAATACAATATTTAACATAAGTATCCAAGTAAATGAGTATGAAATCAAATGAAAATGCTCTAACATAAGGCACAAGGGTCAATGGGTAGCAGGGATACAAAAGTAACCAACAATAAATCTAATCTAATTAAATAACAATATGGGTTTCTGGTTTGATCTGAATTCTTAGGGGTTTTTTTGCTATCAAAGCAATGGCTCCATATAATAAGTAAATGATAGGGCATGCTACCAACACAGTCATTACTAGTAGCAAATTGTTTACTTCCCATAACTTCCCAAGAAATTCATTCCCATTGAACAAGATATATTTTAACTTTGGTAAACTACCTTGCTCCTTTACATAACTATTTTAACAGCATTTTCAACCTTTAATCAGCACTGCTAAAACATCGTTTTGGCCCTTTACTGTAAATAATATTCGAAATACTACTTAGGATCTGCAATGCCAAAAAAATTCACTTTTTCATTTGATATGGATTCTATATGTTGAAGATCAGAACACAATTTTGTTGAGAAAAACACACAGCAAAATATATTCTGCACCTCTCCTAGAATGGCTGTTACAATTTAAAAGTCATGACCAGGATCAGGTCAACGCTGCAAATCAATCAAAATTTACTTAATAGGTAAATTATCCAATGGTTTCAATTATTCCACTGCTTACCAGTATGACTACTTAGCACCCCACCACTACTACGCTTCCTGCTCAAGATCAAAATGCATTACACTGATCTTCTCACTTGAATTATACACTTCTATGTATAATTCAACTGTATATTGTTGATGTAAAATTTTATCCACCAGTATATCACCTGTATCTGCACATTTTAATGTGGGTTGCTCAACAGAAACCCAACTTTTAAAAAGATCCTCTCTATGCAAATGCAAACTGCCCTGGATACAAGTGATTGTTGCAAGTATACAGCATCAAACTCTTCACTGTCAGTAAAAGTCGTGCATACTCAAAAAAGGGATTCAAGTTCACAAATGGTGCCAGTCACCATTTCTGTCCCACTAAACGGGAAGATTCCACAGAGTAAAGCATTTCCCTAAGTGGTGTGCCACAATGACAAACTTGCATATATCACTGTAAACATTCAGAGATAGAAAACATAGCCATTACTTTGATTTTTTATTCATTATAATGAACTGCAGCTATGACGTTTGTGGCTGACACCTTGATCATTGAAGCCTTTGTGATCTTCCCAAGCCCCCAAGGAAAGGGTTATTAAAACAATAATGCCATGGCAAATATCCTGTCACCTGAATACAGTGTATGGCCTCAATGGAGATTGAGACTGGTTGTGCAGTCACACTAAAGTGGTTGTCATTTAGCTTCTTCCACTTTGTTCAATTGGCATGGTAGGGAACGGACTGTAACGGATAGAAACTAAGTCCCTCACATGTTAAGCAGTGTGATTCCTAATCGCCTACATCCATTGTACATTCATGTCATAGGTTGTCGTAAAGATGTGAGGTAGGTCTATTGCTGGGAATTTCTGATAGCCTCTTTCCGTTTAGCGTGACAGAATAGGCATGGGAAGGCATCTTTGGCATTCAACTCCAGACGATGCCAGCAATGAAGAAAAGTCCTAAATCATCACACCTCATAATTTACTTCTTGTACCTTTAATAGTTGCTGAGCTGTGTAGAATCCAGCAGGTCCACTACCTACAATACAAACGTGGGCTGTTGAACTGTTCAGTTTTGGACCATAATGAATAAGACAGGAATGCGTGACGCCTACATCCCGAATAGCACTGTGAAGCACTCTCGTGCAGCACTTTATTGTATTTAACATATCATCAAGACTTATTTTCTTCCACAATAATAGGCCTGATTGCTGTTCTTTCTACAATATAGGTCGCATAAATTTAAACCCTATTTTGCTTTGTACTTTCATATTAAATGAAAAGTAATAGTGTCACTCTATGTTTTATTGAAAATGCTCACACAACTGCATGCACACCTCCAGAATATCTTCACCCCCCAAAATTAGTATTTGAATGGCCAAAATCCCAGAGTCGGCTAAATTGGCTGCACTGTTTGACAGATAAAAAAATCCCAAAGCCAAAATCCATAATCTGGGATGTCTAGCCCACTTCTTTTGTCGCCACTTTCCAGATGAAAGAATATTTATGTGAAGTCGAGAAATCAACAATTCAGTAAATATTTTGGTCTGATGATGTGTATTTCACACATCATCAGACCAAGCTGAAACATAAAAAAATACAACTACTCAAAAAATACAAATGTTCAAAGGTAAATTTTAAAAACCTAATACATGATGTTATCCGAAATAGTTAAAAAATAAGAATAAACAGAAACAAGAAAGAACAAAAGAAACAGGCGGGACGGTCATCCAGAGAAACGGTGGCAGGGGTAGCATAATACAGATCATGAAGACCTTATTTTCACTAGTGCCCCTTATTGTACATTGTACCTAGAGAAAATTCAGGCCTTCGTTTTTCCTCTCCTGCTGCTGAAAGTTGGTAATTCCCAAATATCTTATGACCTACTACATGGGTGATAAGATATCATTTGCTTGCCGATTTTTTATTTCTTAATATTACTGAGTTGAATCCCCCAAGACCGGGATTGTCATGTTGCCGTCGTGTGGGTTCGTGCGTGTCTCCTCTGCTTGAGAAGGCCAGACTAAGAGCAATCACAACTTGGTGGCTGGACTAGGAAACTGCTCCCAGCCACACACTCGCAGACTTCAAAATGTATGACGAAGCAGAAAGCTGAGGAGAACCAAACTGGCTTGGGCGTTGCCCAAGATAACGAGACCCACCTGTGTCTGCTGTTGACAGTCCTGCAGGAATGAAAAGTAAGTGAGACTCGGATGACACTCAAAATGAAGACCTAATTGTGGGCTTAGGTATGAAAACCCTGAATCTAAATATAGAGGGGGCTTCCTTGGCAAAGTGCGATGTTATGGCTGGGTTCCTTAAACTCCACTTGATGCTTGAACCCAGACTTTCAGATCAGCAAGATGGCAAGGGGACTGCATCCTGACCTGGTGCTCACCTCAAAAAAATAAATAAATAAAACACCACTAACTTAAACACGAGAGGCCATGGGCAGCTTTTTCCACCCAGCCAATATCGACAAGTCTTGATCACCACCTGTGTTAGAATTCCTGTTTTTTGGGGGGTTTTTTGTTGTTTTTTTATTAGACCCTGGCCTGTGCCAGCAGTCTTCTCAAAATAAATATATACATGTTAAAAGGTTAAAAAAGGTTTTAAAAGGTTTAAAAAGGTTAAAAAAAGGTTAAAAAAGGTTAAAAAAGGTTTTTAAAAGGTTAAAAAAAGAAATTAATTACATATGAATAATTGCAGCTAATTACCTAATTACATTTGTAATTCTATTAATAAAAATCAATTTACATGTCTAAATTTTAATTAAGAAGCTAATACATAAAATAGTAAATATCTAAAAATTATAAACTAACTTTCCTTCCTGTATTTTGGCTATTTGTGATTATGACAATTATGACTTTGGAGGGAATTAAGATTTTTATTACTTTTATAAAGAGAGAAAATATTTCTTGCTTTTTGTTTTAATTTGTTGATCAAAATTTTTTTAGGTGAAACACATTAGTTGCTTGTTAACTTTATTCCTCGGCTTGCCCAAATGGACACAAGGCTTTCTTCATGTAAAATATTAATTAATTTGTCAGTAACAAATTGGTGGCTAGAGAAAGACCCTAGTACAGGGTAGGCAAAATAGTATTCGTTCGGAGAAAAGTCAAGTGGGATACAAATTTCCAGATCTTTTTAACTTCTGTACAATGGACGAACAGGTGTTCAGNTAACTTTATTCCTCGGCTTGCCCAAATGGACACAAGGCTTTCTTCATGTAAAATATTAATTAATTTGTCAGTAACAAATTGGTGGCTAGAGAAAGACCCTAGTACAGGGTAGGCAAAATAGTATTCGTTCGGAGAAAAGTCAAGTGGGATACAAATTTCCAGATCTTTTTAACTTCTGTACAATGGACGAACAGGTGTTCAGCTGTTTCTTCATTCTTTGCGCACAAAGTACAGAGTTTAGATTTGACTAATTTGGCTAAAAAGAGAGTTCGGTTAAGGGGGAGAGCTTCATGCAAAATTTTCCAATTAGAATTCCTGTTCATGCTCGGTGCCGGGCTCCCGATGGAATTTCAGGAAGACCGACTGGGAGCCGTTCACTCTTCACATTGAGGACACATGTGGGAGAACACCGGCTGGCCTAAACAGCTTGATGATATTCAACAAACTGATACTGAGCAGGGCCAGAAAATACATAAGAAGGGTATTATAAAAAATATATCCTTTGCTGGACCCAGGAAAGTAAAGAACTCCTGAGAGAGTGTGAACAGACAGACAACCAGGTCGTCGGAAATCAGCTCTTGAATTCCATGATGACGGAGAGGCGACACAGCTTGGATACAGATGAGATCATAGGCTACCTTGACTTTAAGAGACCAAGTAGACAGGCGCAGAGATTACTGAAGAGGCTTGATGGCGATGGGGCGCACTGGTGCGGTGAGTACAGAATAACAGCTGACGAAATAACCAAAATTTTTAAAAAAGGCTCTCACTCCAAACTTCAAATTTGAGACATGTACTCGGAAACTATACCAGACGATGTATAAACCTCGTGCAACTGAGGTTTCTCTTCCTGTTCTGGTTTCTGCGGACAAAGTCCGAGCTGCACTGAAAACTGTGTATTCCTGGAGGGCAGCAAGGATCCACAGGATAGACCCCCGACATGATAAAACACTTGGGCTACGAAGCCTTAAAATTGTTGTCCGTTTCCTTTGCGGACGCTAAAAATAAAGGAAAACATTACTTCCTATCGAAAAGAACAAAAACTGTGGTTATTTTGAAACCATTTTACCCAGTCGAAGATACCAACAATTACAGACCAGTATCCTTTGTTGTTTATACAAATACTAGAAAAGGTGATACTAACAAGAATATATCCAGTCTTTGAGCAAACATTCCTGTGGAACAAGCTGGTTTCAGCTCAGGCAGGGAACTCACAGAGCAGGCTTTTGCACTGACTTTAGCAAACGTGGCTGGTTTTGAACATCGTCAGAAAAATGATGCTGTGCTTGTAGATCGCTCTGCTGCCTGTGACACAGTCTAGCGAGATGAAGCTGGCGAAGATAATTAAGAACAAGAAGATACTTCGTTCGTCTTCTTGGAGCAATGAGGGGAGAACGTTAGTTCTTTGTGTGTCCAGGTAGACGGGAGAATAAACTGCAGAACATGCGTGATGGAGTACCCCAGGGGTCAGTAATGGTTCCTAGCCTATTCAACCTTTATGTCAACGACCTACCAAGAACAGAGTCATAAAAGCTTGGCTATGCAGATGACTGGGTGTTTATGACACAATCACGCAGCTTTCAGGAAGTAAATGACTCACTATCAGGAGACTTGAGTGTAACTTCGGAGTTTTTCGAAGACTGGTACCTGGAGATGAACCAACAAAAAGCAATAAGAACACTATTTTACCCAGACAACCTTTAAGCAAACAAAACACTCACTGTGATTGTCAGCAATTAAGTTTTTTTCATCAGATCCTAATTCAAAATACCTTGGAGTGATTCTGGACAGATCCCTTACCGGTAACAATTATTTGAACAACACTGTTTGGTTCTTTTTACTGACAGTAGGTCAAAATTGTTCTTTCTGTTCTTCCTATGAATAACTCAAGATGAGATTATTTTCTTTTTTTCACAATAACAAACAATTACGAACTCTGTGCATTTTATGGTTCTTTATCTTGAAAAATATCAAAAATGATTTTCTTCCTCTGACATCATCATAACTTTGCTCGTTTCATGCTGTGTCGCAAAGTCAACAACAATGACATGAAGCATTTGTTTGATTCCGTTTAGTAAGTTGGTAATGTGCATGCAGAAATTTTAGAAGAGAGAAAAATGTGGAAAATGATTTCTGATCAAGTTTTAAAGCTGCCATGCTGTGGGGTAAGTAGCTAACTGAAAATTTTATGGTAAAACAGAAATTTTGAATGAGAAAGAAAGTTGTTCAAACTGACTTCTAATTTTTCCACCGTTAGTTTGCGCAAAACAATCACCCTCGGTGCAGCGTGTGGATTTTTATTAAGCAGCACCAAGAATAGGCAAATATGGAAGCAAGGACTGAGGAATGTGAAGATTTTTAAGGCTGAAGGAACAACCATCTGCTGTAGGATACGACATTTATATAGGTGAGAGGGTAATCTGTTTCCAAGCTCCGCGAAAATAACAGCCTGCTGACGCTCGTGTCGCTCGCTAATGGGACAAATACGGCATTCAGTCTGTAATATTATCTTAATGAATTTTCTGCATGACCTTGAAAATTGGATGTTGTTACGATGCTTCATTTGATCAATATTTTTAACATTTTCTTTGTTTACTCTGTAAATTTTACCTGACGTTTTGTGCCAAAATCTTGCAGTTTGAAAACCAAAATAACTCTGCCACAGTTTAATTCAACTACCATGCAACATTCCTGGGTCCTTGAGCAGCTTACAAAACATCTACACACCTCGCCGTCTATCAAAAAAAGGCGTGGTAAAGATCATCAATGACTGCCATTTAGCAGCGTTCCGAAATGATAAATCCTCAGCCTGCACTCAAAATCTCTTCCTGAAAAAATGAAACTCTGCTTTTATTCAAATTATTTAGTATTTAACAAATGTCTTCTCCTTCTCCTTCTCCTTCTCCTTCTCCTTCTCCTTCTCCTTTTCCTTTTCCTTCTCCTTTTCCTTCTCCTTTTCCTTCTCCTTTTCCTTCTCCTTTTCCTTCTCTTTTTTTTTCTCCTTCTCCCTTTCCTTCTCCTTCTTCTCCTCCTTCTCCTCCTACTTCTCCTCCTTTTTCCTCCTTCTCCTCCTTCTCCTCCTCCTCCTTCTCCTNTCCTTCTCCCTTTCCTTCTCCTTCTTCTCCTCCTTCTCCTCCTACTTCTCCTCCTTTTTCCTCCTTCTCCTCCTTCTCCTCCTCCTCCTTCTCCTCCTCCTCCTTCTCCTTTTCCTCCTCCTCCTTCTTCTTCTTCTTCTTCAGCCAGGCTTTTCTAGCTTTATGCCTGGTCGGTCGCTCGATACTTTCTTCTCCAACTCGCTCTGTTATTTAATACAGTTCTAATCCTCACCTACAGTCCCTTGCATATATTGCTTGATGTCATCTCTCGCAACCAACTTTTCTGCCTTCCTTAACTTCGCTTTCCTGTCACCGATGTCTCCAAGGCTCTTTCGAGGTGTTCCCTGTCCTTCTTCGCATAGTACCCCATCTCAGCCTTTCCCCTAATGCTTCATCTGTGACCCTTGCAACTTTCATGAACCATCTTATATCTTGCTTTGCTGGGTGCTCAGGCAAGGAGATTCCAGCAATCCATCTCAAAATCTTCATTTCTATGCTCTCTAATATTCCTTCCTCCTCATTTCTTAAAAGGATCACTTCTATGCCGTACAGAAACACTGGCCGGGTTACCCTGTTATATATCTTTGTCATCCTTTTTTATCACAAAAATCTCCACAAACATTCTTAAATTTTACTCAAGCTTTCAACATTATATATCTTATTTCCTTATGGAATCCTCCCCCTTCTTCTATTATTGTCCCCAGAAAGCAAATATTGTCTGTAAGTCTGGCTCCTTCTCCATCAATAAGACTGACTTGCTCTTGCGCTCTGTTGATGGAGAGTATTACCTCAATCGTTCCTATTTTAACTCTCAGATCCTTGGATTCCGTTGGCGCCTGCCAGATATGCAAGCTTTCCTCTTTGGTCTTAGCGGTGATGGCACGATCGCCTGGATAAACCAGCTTGTGCCGCAAACCATCCTTAACCTGATTATATGGTATCCAATACGATGGTAAATAGAAGAGGACTGAGCTCTGATTCCTGATGCAGTCTAACCTTGTCTTCAAAGGAATCCGATTCTCCCACCCCACATACTATCATTACATCTCTGTGAATTTTGGGTTGTCACACTGGATCCACAATGATAGGTTGTTAATTTAGGTGATACTTAAGGTTTTAGCCAGACGGTAAAAGTAACTGTTTTCGATGCAAAGATAATGTAGATTGACAGGATACTGGAGATAACAAAAGCCCAACATTTAGACCAGTCAACAATTTTTTTTAAAATGTGGCAAATGAGTTAAAGCTATTTCACTGCCATTGGGAGTATCTCATTGATATCCTTGCTGCATCTATCATCAAGCAAATTTCCTACTAACGTAATTAATCCAACCGGTGACAGGGTTTGATATACCCAGCAAGAGTTTGAGGTGATTTTTATAAATAAACGAAAGCTAACAAATAAATTTTTGCATAGTCAGAAACCTTTTGACCCAAAAGCCTTAAATTCCATCAAGTCAATGGTACTTCTAGTCAGATAATATGTTGATTTAGCTTTTACATTCTCCTGAATAACATTGATTGGAATTGAAGTCGAAACTTCATGCTGGTTGTCAGTTCGTTGCAACTAAATATTTTATGAACTGTGAAGAAATAGTTGTCCTCATATCATACCTGTAGAATTTTCTGCTTTCTCGGCTACACAATTTCCTGTAATGGCCTGAAGCTTCAGAGAGAGAGAGAGAGAGAGAGAGAGAGAGCACTCCTCTCTCTCTCTCTCTCTCTCTCTCTCTCTCTCTCTCTCTCTCTCTCTAAATATATATATATATATATATATATATATTTATTTATAACTGAAACAGAACAAAAGAGTTTGTTTTGCTCAAACAGAGCTGATTTCTCTGTACTTCCTCACTTTGTAGCTTTGCTTAGATGTGTTGCTTATTTCCTCCATACCCATCTAAACACACTTTTTAGTTCCAGTCTAAGATTATTCGCTGATTTTCCTTAGCGTTTTTGCAATGACGTCTATACCTACTACAAGTTTTTGCTAACTGTTTTCTGGTGATTTTGCTATTATACCCTTCCATTTAGCATAAACACCAAAACTCAGACTTTCCATTCTCTCACTACTAGTAATCAATTCTTCCGCTTTCCAGGACAATAAACAACGTATAAAATCCCATAATTAAGTTGCACTAACCATATTATATAGTTCATTTTCATATGAATATTTGTGTGACTTGTTTGTTGTGTTCTCGTGCACATGGCATAATTATACATTTTTGTTGTTGTTGACATGATAAGCGTGTTCGGTATAAAAACATTTTTAAATGGTTATAAGTGGCAGGTTATAAATGAAATCATTAGAAGAAGATATTATCTAATCACAAGTAGTTTTAGATAGCATTTGACTCTACCTCATCATTTTACAAGTTGTAATTTTGACTTCACAGGCTAGTATGTCAGAACCGAGTGCTTTCTTTGTAACCTCTGATATCACTATGGTAACATCTAAGGATACTTACTTCATAAAAACATTAGTTGCACTTTTCAAAGCCACTGCTTTTTCNTGACAGGGTTTGATATACCCAGCAAGAGTTTGAGGTGATTTTTATAAATAAACGAAAGCTAACAAATAAATTTTTGCATAGTCAGAAACCTTTTGACCCAAAAGCCTTAAATTCCATCAAGTCAATGGTACTTCTAGTCAGATAATATGTTGATTTAGCTTTTACATTCTCCTGAATAACATTGATTGGAATTGAAGTCGAAACTTCATGCTGGTTGTCAGTTCGTTGCAACTAAATATTTTATGAACTGTGAAGAAATAGTTGTCCTCATATCATACCTGTAGAATTTTCTGCTTTCTCGGCTACACAATTTCCTGTAATGGCCTGAAGCTTCAGAGAGAGAGAGAGAGAGAGAGAGAGAGAGCACTCCTCTCTCTCTCTCTCTCTCTCTCTCTCTCTCTCTCTCTCTCTCTCTCTAAATATATATATATATATATATATATATATTTATTTATAACTGAAACAGAACAAAAGAGTTTGTTTTGCTCAAACAGAGCTGATTTCTCTGTACTTCCTCACTTTGTAGCTTTGCTTAGATGTGTTGCTTATTTCCTCCATACCCATCTAAACACACTTTTTAGTTCCAGTCTAAGATTATTCGCTGATTTTCCTTAGCGTTTTTGCAATGACGTCTATACCTACTACAAGTTTTTGCTAACTGTTTTCTGGTGATTTTGCTATTATACCCTTCCATTTAGCATAAACACCAAAACTCAGACTTTCCATTCTCTCACTACTAGTAATCAATTCTTCCGCTTTCCAGGACAATAAACAACGTATAAAATCCCATAATTAAGTTGCACTAACCATATTATATAGTTCATTTTCATATGAATATTTGTGTGACTTGTTTGTTGTGTTCTCGTGCACATGGCATAATTATACATTTTTGTTGTTGTTGACATAATAAGCGTGTTCGGTATAAAAACATTTTTAAATGGTTATAAGTGGCAGGTTATAAATGAAATCATTAGAAGAAGATATTATCTGATCACAAGTAGTTTTAGATAGCATTTGACTCTACCTCATCATTTTACAAGTTGTAATTTTGACTTCACAGGCTAGTATGTCAGAACCGAGTGCTTTCTTTGTAACCTCTGATATCACTATGGTAACATCTAAGGATACTTACTTCATAAAAACATTAGTTGCACTTTTCAAAGCCACTGCTTTTTCCCCTATTGGGGACGAAATCTTGAGACTTCAGGCACCCCAATAACAACGAATGATTATTAATTGTCAGCATTTTTAGTTTCTTGTGCATAATCTGTTCTATGTTTCTCGGTTTTTGGCAAATTACTTCTTTCCGCCTTTTAATTCTTGCTATTAACTCCTTTTTTTAACTTTAAAACTTTACTACATTTTTTGTCCTACTTTTCGTCTTCCTTCTATCAGAGTTACGATTTTAGAATAGGTTTATTCTCTCCTTTATCTCCTTGCTCTCTATCTGTCTGTCTGTCTGTTTCTCTCTCTCTCTTTCTCTCTGTTGGTGCCATATTCACCCCAGAAGTTGGCGGTCATGGTTCTCCACAGATTCTTATCTCTCATCGTATGTAGCAGATTTCCAGAATTTACCTTCTCCTTCTCACTTGCTGATATCCACTTTTTAATATGGCACTTGAGATTTTCTAGTCCTTCCTTTACAATGATATGTCCGATGAACCTCTTCTGCCTTTTACGGATTATTTTCATCAGACACCTTTCTGTTCCAGCTTTCCTCAAAACTGTTTAATGGTCTACGCATGATATTCTATCATTTTCCTGTAAAACCACATTTCTACAGCTTTTAGTCTCTTTTGCATTAATGGTGATATTGTCCAGCTTTCACAACCAGAGTAGATGTTACATAACCTTCCAGTACCCTCTCCTTTGTAGCCATTGACATTTTGCGATGTTTCAAGATCTTCCGTAATCTTTCAAAAGTATCTTTTGCAATTCCTATCCTTCTCTTAATTTCCAGATCACACTTTCCATTCTCTGTTATACAGCTACCTAACTATTTGAACTTGTCAACTTGCTGTTTGGGGTCATTTCCAATATAAAACCTGCACCTGGGACTTTGATTCTTATTTTGGAAGGTTTTTCCTTCAGAAAAACCTTCCAAATCTTCCATGCCTCGAAAAATCTTTTAACCATAACGGTTGAATAAGTCAGGTGAAAACACACATCCCTGTCTTAGTCCTTTCTTAACCTTGACTTAATCACTTATCTCATTATCCACTCTCATACAAGCAGTTTGATTCCAGTATAGATTTCCTATAAAGCGTAAATCTTCCCCATCCAGGTCTAATCCCTCAAGATCATTTGGTGTAATTAATTAAACAACTGTACAGATATCTTTGCATTTCTATTGCTCTCTGACCAGTGATGGAAAATTAAGAGTTATCATTTTGGAAGAGGTTATTTTTTAACATCATCACGTCATACAGTCTGTTAATACCAAAAACCTGAATTATACAGCTAATTAATAGTATGCCTTATTTTTCATCTTCTTCCTACGAAGTATTCAAGTATAGTTTCAATGACACCTTAAGGCTATCATGGCTTTTTATTTCACCATTATCCTACTGTTAAGTGATACAGGTCGCTGTCATAGTTTAAGACTAGGGCATTTGTGGATTGTAAGACGACATTCCAAAATCGAATAGATACAATCCTTTAATTGATTTTCTTTTTGTTTTCCTCATCTAGACTATCTCTTGACCACATTTGCCAAGAATAGTACTAATAAAGTATTTAGAATTTATTGTTTGTTTGCAACACTTCACCATACAGAGGATTGAACTCTATTATCCTATTCCACAAGCACCTTTTTCCACCTTGGCTGGTTTCTGACTATACTGATTGTCTTACTTGATAATGAAAATGTCTTGTAATAAAAAATGGGTTTGTCTGGAGGTTTTGTTTGCTTCATAAAGGTTTTCTGGCATCTTTATAACAGTCTGTTCTTCCCCTACCAGACTTAACTTTCCAATTTGTCATTTTTAACATGACATTTCTCAAATTTCCCGGCTTGTAAAAAGTGCCAACACTCCAGATAGCCCAAAACAACTGTCTCTCTTACTAATAAAAATTCCCTGATTTTAAGGTTTTATTTGTTTTATACATTATTCCTGATCAGGATGGGCATTGCTTCATAGCCAGCAAGCTTGACGATAAAAAGTGAATTTGTACAACTGTGAATTTAATTACTTTGTACCGATATCGGCAGGAGGCGAATGTGGTGTGATGTTGCTTTCTCTCGACTTATCTGAATGTATTTTAATGTTCTTTTGCTTAAACTCTTCTGCTTATATAGTAGTTGACTTAAGCATCATTGGCCTTTATTAATAGGGAAGTCAATGGATGTACTGTCAAACATTGCTTTTTTGCCCAAGAGCAGCTATGACTTATTGCCTGCCCTCACTCGTTTAATTGAAAGGCGAAACTTGTACCTCTTGTTATGTATGCGTCAATGGATTGTGATACTTCTTTTGTATTTCGTTCATTTAATAAGAGAGTTAGACATGATTCGTGGGGCTTCATTTTGGAGCCCAGTTGAAACCTGAATATGGTAGTAAACTTAAATTGATCTGCTGGGTCAGAGCTTCCTAGCCTGGGGGTCTCAAAGCTGCTTTAGCTGTGCTTTAAAGTTAGGTTGATTTTTACAATTGATACCCCTTTTCTCTTGGAAAAATAGTAAGAAAGTTATTGCGTCACTCTTCACTTGCCTTTTTGATCCTGGCTCCGTATTTCATCGGCAATGATTGACTGAGCCTTTTGATGAGAGTGTTGCCTTGAAACAACAAGTGGCTATCGTTTGAGGGTATAAAGCTGCGTGGATCGTGCGTGGTTGAATGACAAATAAGGCAAGTAGTGATTGGTTAGTGAAAATAACACAGTCATACACGCGTTTGTTTTCACTGAGCTCTGAATAACACTTTTAAGGCGGTTGACAAGAGTCCACTTTCAAACAACACTCTTAAGGGCAACAAAGTGTGCATCTCTGAAGACCATCCTTTGTTTCAATAATAAGAAAATATCCTGTAATAACTGTAGCTCTGGATAACAAAGATGATTTGGCATCATGTTATCAGCTGTTGGTTTTATAAAACGTCAAAACGTCATCAATGAAATAGATTCTTTCAACGAAAGGACTGGCGTCAGCTGAGGAAAGGGTTGTAGAGTTTGTACAGATAAAATTTTTACTTGACTTTTTTCGTCAAATATTGTTATTGATTTTGGTTGGACTAAAGGGTCGCGGGTACTCTCTAATTTTTTGAAAAGGGGTTACCATCTTGAAAACATTGGAAAACACTGTGCCAGATTATTATCCCTGATAGAAAATACCGTTGTTTGGTGCACGACTTCAAGCTCGTCAAATCGAGCCGCAATAATCTAGGAGCTGGGTACCATACCTACTGGGTAGCACCATCCCACTTGCTACATTTGCCCCCCCCCTCACACACACACACACACAAGCACACATGAAGTTAATTTTTTATGAGGGAGGTTGAATGTCAGACTTTAACACATGAACATTTTTTAGCCTCGACAAGGAAAAAGTTGACAGGATTGAGAGAGAGGTTTTAGGAGAGCTACCCTGCAGAAACAAAATGGAGGACTTTGTCACTACTGTTAAAGTATATTCAGCAGATAAAAACTGGAACCAGTTAGGTGAATATATAACCACGTCACTAGATATAATTAAAAGGAATGCAGGGAAAATAGACTCAGCTATTGCAGCATTAGATCCAGAGGAAAATAGTCTAGGATTCTTAAGTTTGTTGCTCGTGAAAATCAACCTTCCAAGTTATGGCGATTTTGAACTCCTGTTTACGCAGTTTCAACAGTTTTTTACATCGATGTGTAAAGTGCAGATCCAACATGGTACAGACAACCTTAATTCGCTTTGTCATTTCATAACTGATTGTTTGATAGAAAGAGGGGAAGCAAGGAGAGGCATTAAATTGCTATCAATGGCTGTAAAGAAGTTACAGTTGCATCCTCAGCAGTTGACTACTGCACATTCCAATCTTGTTAAACTGTGCCTCTCAGCTACTTGCTTCAAGCCTGCCTTAGAGTTTATTGAAGTGGACTTTACAGATATTCAAAAGGAAAGTGGTCAAGTCAATTCGAAGTATTTTCTTTTATTTTACTATTACTCAGGAATGCTGTACACAGCAATAAAGAAGTATGACAAGGCATTATTTTTTTTCGAAGTTTCAGTCACCATTCCAGCGGTTTCTGTTAGCATGATTATGTTGGAATGCTACAAAAAGTTTATTCTTGTGTCACTGCTCGTACATGGAAAGATAGCTGTGCTTCCAAAATACACGTCAACCGTTGTTCATCGTTTCCTGAAGCCACTTAGTACACCATATCAGGAGTTGGCAAATGTGTTCGGTCAGTACAATTCAAGTCAGCTACGGACATATGTTGAAAAACACCACCAAATCTTTCTTAGAGACAATAACTTAGGGCTTGTTAAACAGGTTGTAATTTCCTTATACAAACGTAATATTCAGAGGTTGACAAAAACTTTCTTGACTCTATCCCTGAGCGATATGGCTACACGCGTGCAGTTAGATAGCGCAAACGAGGCGGAGAATTACCTCGTGGAAATGATTGAAGATGGCGAGATTTATGCAACTATTGACCAGAACCGGAAAATGGTCGCTTTTCATGAAAACCCAGATAAAGACAATTCACTGTCAATTCTCCAAAATATTAACACAGAAATGCGGAAGTGTGTAGAATTAGACGACAAACTCCAGCAAATGGACAAGGAACTTGCCACAAATACACATTATGTTCACAGAGTTGTTGGTATGGCACAACTAGATGAGGCTGGAAAAGGGGATGAACTAATGGTGTGAATAATTAAAGATGATGAGTTTGTATACACTGTATATACAAAAATAGAATATTGTGAAGTTTGGGGCTTGTTTGAGTCACTTTAATTAATTTACCTATTTTGTTGATATATAAACTTATGATGGGATATTTTCAGAGCTGGTGTTTGTCAATGACCCATCTTAATCACAGTAAGTAGTAGCAATTCCTAATATGTACCAATCATCAACTACATAAAGCACATCGGACTCTTACAACGATGTCATCCTGTTTAGGAATTCTTTGATTTTCGTAGGTTAAATTTGTAAAAGTGGTGTTTTTCAGAATTCTCTAGTACACAGTGGCTAATATGGGTTACTCAAAGACTGAAATTGTGTTTGCAAGATACTTCCCTGTTCCTTCCAAGGGGTTTCACAGCAACCACTTTCACGTTGTATTAATCGGCAAACCTGCTCGTCAGACTTGACTTATCAAAGGGTGCTTGTTACATACTTGGCTGATTAAGATGACCAGTTAACATTGACCACAAATTTATCCAATATTTATGATGTATCCAATACTTAAAATCAGCTTTAGTAGCAAAACAACCAGAAATCTAGACTAGACTGAATATATCTAAATTGTAAAACAGTCAGGTATGATAATTTTTTTGAAAAGACAATTTGGAGACTTTGTGCATGTTGAAACACAATTACTTTTATCTGTTATACTTTGGATTTATGAAGTTTACAACACAGCAACCTTGCTTTCTAATCGTTTTGGTGATGAGGAGCACATCTTGACTGTTATGTGAGCATAGCACTAATATTGATATATTTAAATTCAATTTAGATTGAAACAGTGCCATAAGGATTGTAATGCTATTGTACTGAAACTGCTTTATAATGCTCGTTATAGTCATGATTTTGAGTTCTGCAGAGTCCTTGTAATATTAGTGAGACTTTATCATAGTCTTTGCTCCACACACTTCAGACTTGGGCTAGAACAAGAGTAATTCTCAGTTTTATCAGATCGAAAGTAATGATTTGCTTTGACATCATCCTAATACTCACTTTCCATCTGCATTGAAATGGCTGCTTTTGTTGACCCAAATATCAACTACTCAACTGCCTATTCTGTTTAGATAAATCTTCCAAACAGCTTAGTAAAGAGTTCTGTTATTTGAGCTAACACTGACCATCTGGTTAGAGGTAAACATTTTATTAAAATTTAACACATTTACAACACATCTTTGAAGTAGTAAAAAAGAAAGGAAAGTAAGCATTTTTTTTATTGGTTCACAGAGTTACAAGAAATAAATTTTCAAAAAGTTATAGAAGGATAAGTGAGTTGCATTTCTCATTGAGAGTGTACTTAAAATCCAAAGAGAATCTTTCCACTTAAATGGTGTTACAGGAAAATATTTTTCACACCCCATTATTTGCACTCATTTCATAGTTGGTAATTTCATTTTCAAGATTTCCACCAAGGGTAACACATATATATAGGTTATGAAGTTATAGTATTGTGGTTTGCAAGATGACAGTTCTATATTTTTATTTACGACCCCTCCTTTTGATCCTGGTATGGTTACCATCTTGTGACCTATATTTTCCACCTATTGGAATGTGGTACCATCTTACCATTCGGCAAAATAGGAAAGGTGTAAGTAAACTCTTAGCCACACATTTTCTATTTTTTAAAAGTCTTAGCTTATGTATTTGTTTCTTTAACTGAAGTTGCATCTGATGCAACCTTTTTTTCTATTGTAAATTTGAATTTTATTAAGTTCTTTTTCAGTTTAATGCAGTTTTAAACCATTTCACTTGAAGTGAATTAAGGGTTTATCTAATGGGATGCATTTTAATGTTTTAACAGAAGTGGGGGGTTTTGAAACTCTTTATTTGCATTTCTTTTTATTGCGTCAACATCATGAAACCTCAAATTTCCTCAGTCCTTAATCAAAAGAAACATAAAAGGGAAAGGGGTGCATTAAATGCCTTCCTGCCTCCTCTGTATTGTGTTGCATAACTTTGATGTGGTGGATTCCATTACACCACTAGAAGTTCTTTTATTGACCATTTAATTGTTATGTCTCATGGCCTCTGACATAAATATGAATATAACAAAAGTTTCAGAATTCAATGCCCCAAGAATGCAGTAACAATGGTTTCATTCATGCAATACCGTACATATTTTACTAACTGCTTTCCGTATCATTTATATTTCCTATCAGTACACCATGTTTAACCTCATTTTTGGTTCTATTTAGCTTGTAGCATCTTCTTTTATATTTGTTGTCAGTGGTTCCATGTGCCCACTGAGAACTGGATGCTATGGTACTTAGGGATATTCATCAAACTTATGGTACAAACCAACCTTCCACCTTTTTTTAATGATGTGGGCTAGAAATGATGTTAGTCTAGTCCCAGATAGTACCCCTAAGTTGTGTCACATGAGGGTTTTTTATAGTACTTCCACATTTGATCTTCTATCAGCCCAGTATAACTGAATGGCTTGACTGGGTTTGTTAGCCTTGGAAGGCAGCTAGTCCAGGAAAGTACAATCATTGATTTCAAAACCAGGTTGGTGGACCTCAGTAAACTTGACAGGCAATAAATCTAGGACATGGGCAAGTTTAACAAACCCCTAGCAGAGTGCCAAGGAGTACTTGACAGCCCTGGAGCATGAAGATCCTGGGTCCATGGCTGCCCAAGGTTTCAGCATTCATGCTGTAATGATTGAATGATGGGTGTCCTGCCATTATCTGTCTGGGAGTAAACCCAGACAGATAATGCAGAATGATAATGCAGAAGAAGGTGGACATTAACTCGGATGTCCTTCTGGCAGCTACAGAAGCCAAGCTGGTGCCAGATGCAGCAATATGCTATCCTATTGACCACATCTGTGAGGCTGAGAGGGGGTATATCATTAATGGACAGCCAAGAATCTCTGTACAGTTTGGCCAGGTCTATGCTCTGGAGAATTCACTCCAGTGCCACTGCCCCAGTAATGGAACCAGCAAGCAAGCAGTTAGGGGTTACAACCCAGGACCATTTGGCTTAGTTTCAGGTGTTATGGAATGTCTTCAAAAGTTAAAGGGAGCATAATATTTTACTGGTCAGCTATTGCCTGTTGCATGCTTGATTGGGTGCTTAAAGCAATAAGACAAAACCAATAAGCAGATTTCAACTCTCAGCACACATTCTTATTCTTATTCTTCTTCTGATTTCCTTATCCTTTTCAGGACGTTGGAGATCATGGTCTTCCATCTATTTCTCACATTTGTCAGTGCTAAAATTTCACAATCACTCCTCTTGAACTGGAGATCCTTGTTCAAGCTGGTAATGAATTTCAGTCTCTGTCTTCCTCTACTTTTCTTTCCTTCTATCTTCCCTGTTAACACCAAGTTTTTCATTCCTTCACATCTCATTGCATGACCCAGAAACTGCAGTTGTCTTTTTCTAATTACCTTCATCAACTTTCTTTTCATTCCTGCTCTCTCTAATACCACTTCATTGCTCACTTTGTCAGTCCAAGATATTCTAAGAATTCTTCTCAGGAACCACATTTCCACTGCTTCTATTCGTTTCTTCATGCTTTCATTGATGGTCCAAGCATCACACCCATAAAGCAAAACAGACCACACATAACATTCTAGGACTCGAATCTTAGTTTTTACTTGCAGCTGCCTGTTCTTGAAAACTAAACTCATTTTACTAAAAGCATCCTTGGCCAAAGTGATTCGTTTCTTTATTTCGTTCACACATCTTCCATCTGATGTTATCAAACTACCAAGATAAGTAAACTTTTTAACATTCTTTACAAATTCTCCATTGATAGTTAAAGTACACTTTGGGGATACACTTTTCTTTGATATCACCATACATTCTGTTTTCTTGATGTTAATCTGGAGTCCTTTCTTTTCACTTTCTAACACTACTTTATTTAAGATGTTCTGCAAATCCACTTCACTTTCAGCTATCAATACAGTGTCATCAGCATATCTTAAGTTATTTATGTTTACACCTCCGATTTTCACTCCAGGCATGTTCTTGATACCTCTTAAGATGATTTCACTATACAGATTGAACAGATCCGGTGATAGAACACATCCTTGTCTTACTCCTCGTTTGATTGAAGACCACTTGCTCATTTCTCCATCAATCCTGATAGCTGCCATCTGTTCCCAGTATAAGTTCTGAATTAATTGCAAATCTTTTCCATCAATTTCTAAGTCCTTCAACATTTTAAACAATTCATGGTGCCTCACTTTATCAAATGCTTTGCTGTAATCAATAAAGCACAAATACAAATCCTTCTGGACTTCCACTGCTCTTTCAGCCATCATTCTTATGATAAAAATAGCATTTCTGGTACCTTTTCCCTCTATATATGCATTTTGCTCTTGTGAGATCTCGTGCCTTATTTTGATCTTCATTCTGTTCAACAGAATTTTCAGGATCAGTTTCATCATGTGGCTCATTAGGCTGATGGTCCGGTGTAGTTCGCATTCAGTTGCACCAGGTCGTTTTGGCAAAGCTATAAACACTGATTTGCTGAGGTCAGCTGGAATGTACCCTGTGTTGTATATTTTGTTTGCAATATCAGTTATTTTTTCTACTCCAAACTCGTCTAGCTCTTTCACCAATTCTATGACAATGTTGTCAGGTCCTGCTGCTCTTCCTTTCCTCATTTTTTGAATAGCAAACTGAACTTCTGCTTTCATTATAGTTGGGCCTTCCTTTTCTTTTCTTATCACTGTCTTCTCTCCTCTTTCATCTTCAAATAATTCCTCTATATATTCTGTCCACCTGCCAAGGATCTTTTCTTTTTCCAGAATAATACTGCCATCTTTGGCTCTTATGCATCCACTAGAACTACAGTTTTTCTTTCCAGTTATCTCCTTAATTTCGTGATATATGTTCCTTGCATCTTTATTTTTCAGTTCTTCAATTTTCTTACACTTGCTATTGAGCCAGTTTTCCTTTTCCTCATTACATTTCTTTCTGATGTTGTTATTCAGTTCTTTGTACTTATCAATTTTCTGCTTTGCAGCCCTTCTCTTATCCATCAATTCGAGTATTTCATCAGTCATCCACTTTTGTTTTGCCCTTTTCTTGATTTTAGGAATGACACTTTCAGCTCCTTGTACTATGGCATCCCGAAAAATAGTCCATTCATCGAGTGTTTCACCTTCATCTTTCAAAGCGTTGTAACGATTTTGAACCTCCACTTTAAACTGCTGTTTTAATACCCTATTCCTACTTAAAAGGGATACCTCCAACTTTGGTGTTATTTTGGATTTTTTCAGTTTCCTCAACTTAATCTTCAGGTGGCACATTAACAACGCATGATCGCTGCCACAATCTGCTCCTGGGTAACATTTCACCTGCTGAACTGCATTTCTGAACCTCTGGTTGATTGTTATGTAATCAATTTGATTTCTTGCTCTGTCTCCTGGACTTATCCATGTATACAGTCGTCTTCGATGGTGTTGAAACCAAGTGTTCATAATGACCTGACTATTTTCCTGACACCATTGGATCCACCTTTCACCTCTTTCATTTCTTTCACCAAGCCCATGTGGTCCAACTGTATTTCTTTCTCTTCCTTTTCCCACTTTGGCATTCAAGTCACCCATAATCAACACTATCTCCTGTGACTTACACTGCTTTTTTGCTTTTTCTATTTCCTCATAAAAAGTCTCAACCTCCTCATCTGTATGCTCTGATGTTGGAGCATATACCTGAATGATAGATAAATTAAAAGGCTGCCCCTTTAGCTTGACTAACAATACTCTTTCAGAAATAGCCCAGAATCCGATCACACTCTTTGCCCTGTCTTTGTCCAGCACTATTCCAACACCATGCTGATGTTTTTCTCCACATGAGTAGATTACAGTTGTCTCATCACTAACCATTTTTCCTGCTCCTGACCATCTCATTTCACTTATTCCCAAAATGTTTACTTTCAGTCGATCCATTTCTTGCTTTACATTTTGTAGCTTTCCTTTTTCATACAATGTTCTCACATTCCATGTTCCTATTTTTAGATGTCGTTTTTTGCAAACAGTAGTTTGATTACGGTCTGGGGTCACCTGTTGCATATGACCATCCCTACCGGACGAGGTGTCTCCACTGGATATAGAGGGGACCCCATTCACGTCGTTAGATTTTCTTTCATAAACAGATTTGACCATGATTTTACTAGGCATGATACAGCAGTGGTTTGCCTTTGCCTTCTGCCGGGTGTGTTTCTTGAGAACACCAGCTCTAGCTAGCTGCCGTTGACCCGTACAGGGTTCTTCCGCCGTCTCTGGTTGCTAGACACCATCAGCCTTTGGTCAGCCAAGACCACCCACAAGGCAGTGGGAGCAAAAGCTATCTCTCTGGTCAGTATTTATTGTCACCAGCCACAAGGAACAGTGCTCTTGGGACAACGTAACCCAGTGAGGGAGGCATTTGGGTGCTACACCTTGCCCAAGGGTGACCCAGCACAACAGCAGTTAAGAGGTAGTGACATTCTCCTCAAAACCCCGGAACTCCCGAACTAGGGTCCTGCTGCCGGGTGCAGTTTAACGTCATACCCAGGACTGTCAGCACACATAGAAATATGAAAAAAGGGACTATCTATCTTGTGTCTTGGGAGCTGAAATGTCAGGACAATCTGCTCTGGGCTCTGATGATCTACACCAGGTTGGTGACTCCAGAAATGCAGTTATAAAAGACTGTGCTTATGAGGCTCAATATCAACTTCCCTTCACTGCAGGAAACCAGACTTTCAGCCAGTGGCAGCCTCGGAGAACAGAACTACACATTCTGGCAGGGAAAGGAACCCAAGGAACCATGATTGCATTGTGTCAGCTTTTCCCCTCCACTAACCTCAGTGGAACCACCTTCCAATGGCATGCCCCACCCTTTGTCTCACTGCCTGTCAACTTGCCCAGTGAACTTCCTGAAAATCTATTCTCATTCTCAACCAAACCCAATCACCAAGAATCCTGGGAGCAGCCAAGATCCCATCACTAGTATCAGCAGGATCTTCTCATTACACAGATACCCCTAAAAGAACATATGCAGCTACATAAAGCTGACCGTGGCACTGATCACTCAGGATGACCACATCCTTCCACAATGAATTACATCTTCAGAACCATTCCCAATCACGATCAGAGTAAACTTGCCCCAACACTCTTTTATATCTTCTCTCTGCTGCTGTTATATGCCTTCCACTAATCAGAATGGAGTGTAGCTCTACACCAGAAGCGATGGCAGCCTCTTCAACCCCACCACCACCACCACCACCTTAGAGGAAAGATAAAGGTGTGCCAGTCTCTTGTATTTTAAATGCTCTTTGCGGATGATGCATCTCTGGTGGCACACTGTAGATGCACTCCAGTGACTCGTCAGTTCTCATGAGTACGCAGGCAGAGGGTTTGGCTAAATCATAAGCCACAAAAAAGACCAACATAATGGGCCAATATGTGAGCAGCACCCCAAGTAACTCCACTGGTGACTTAAATCTCGAGATATGGAGGATTTCACATACCTTGGCTCGACCATTTCCAGCAACCTCTCCTTAGATGTTGAGCTCGACAAGCGGATTGGCAAAGCAGAGACAGTCATAACTCGCTTGCCAAAGAGATTATGGAACAACTTCATGTTGATCATCAGCACAAAGTTGAAGGTAGAGGCTGTGTGCTCGGCAGTTTACTCAATGGCAATGAAACGTGAACCCTCCACGCAAGGAAAAAGAACAGACACGACACCTTGCAGCTGTACAACCTCCGAAGATTCTAAGCATCACCAACAAGACCGTCCTTGACCACGTATGCATCCCCAAGTATGTTTGCATTGTTCTTCCAGCGGCGCCTCTGTGTGTATGGCAATGCCAGGTTAATGAAAGTTGTACCGATACCAAAGGATATCTTATAGGAGGAGTTTGGCACTGGCTCCAGACTTGCCAGACGATCTGTCTGACACTTTAAAGATTTTTATAAAAGCGACGTGAAAGCATGTGACATCAACCCAGCAGTACGATAAGCAGTGGCAGCAGGCCGAAACTACTGAAGAGGAGCACTGAAGGCCACCTTGCAGAGGAGAAAATGCAGCAGAAGCAGCAATGAAAGAGCCAGGCGTAATTTTCACCTGCAGCAACTGTAACAAAGCCAGTCGACTTAAAATTGAAAAGATACAGCAACCGCTAGAACTCTGACTGAATTGTGGCGCAGAACTCCATCGACTCCTGAGACAGATGGGTGCCAAAGAAGGAACTCAGTCAATGCCATTTACAACTTAAGCCAATACCACCATATATAAACCACTGGACATTCCAGTTATTGAAAATAGTATTTTTGTTCTTAATACCTTCTTCATTTTGTATTTTGTGGTTTTAGCTATTATTGTTCTTGATTTTATTTTTTCCTTGCATCCAAGAGCTTGGTGTATTTTTCAGAAAAACATTTTGTTGCATGACATAAAATGCTAAAACTAAAAAGATGTTTAAAAAATTCTACTGGCTTACAAGAATTTTACAAAATCAACTGAAAGAGACCTTACTGATGAGTTTTACAGCTCTTTTAATGTAAGCTCAGAGTGTTTTTCTAGCAATCCATAACACAGCATATTGATGTCGTGTAAAGGACATTGACAGTTTTTAGAATAAAACATTTCCAAAGTTTCCGCTTTTGTTTTGAATACCAAATTCTTGCACTTTGGAAAATGAACGAAATGCTATTTTAGCGGTAATTCGTTTCGTTTGAACAACCGCTATCAGGTGAATGTTAAAAAATCCCCAAAGAAAGTTAACCATTATAATGTTGAAAAATTGTGATGAATGAAGTCTCGCCACCAGGATCATTCTCTCCCCCCTTCTTCACATAACTCGTTTTTTTCTGAATACAAAGTTCTTCTTGAGGCTTCTATCTTTGAAGAGTTTATACACTCCATTTTATGAGAATAAATTTTCTTTAACATTAAGACTGAAATCTTCTAAAAATCCGAAGATATACTAATAAAGAACTATCAGAGAGAAAGTAGCTTAATTAATACATCAACAGTCCTTTTCCCCAAATGTATGATGTAAGGAAACGAATGTTAAAACTTCAGTAAAATTTGCGATAGGAATTTGAGCTCGATTGCCTGTTTTGAATTCAAATGTAAATAAATTTAAGATACTTTTTCGCAGCAGTTTCTCGACCTGTATGGGCAAAGACTAGCAAGAAAAGTGTAAATTTCATTTGGAAAATTTCCAATCATTATGTATGGTATACACAACATTCTCATTATTCGATTGAATATGTCAGAAAAGGGAGGGGAGAAAAAAGAGGAGGAGATTGAGAGGTATACCAAGAAATACCCTGGTTACTATGTTAGAAAATGAAGTTGTTAGTGAATGTAGTCCTCAGCTAATGATTGTTAAGAATTTGAACAAATATGGAGACATGTCATCTGAAAGAATTAGCTAAGGACATCGTAAAATGGCAAAATGTTTATTTAGTTTGCGAATCTGGGTAAAGTGAAGAGGTATGTATTCATCATCTGGTTAACACGTTCTCCCACAAAACTGAAGAAGGATGAGTTTGCCAATCGATGAATATACCTTGCTCCACGCTAAAAACTTTGTATATATAAGGGACTCCACTGACTCTTCTTTTTGAACTTTTACATGTTTCCGATGTAAAAATACAATAAGCCTTTCAAACAGTTACGTAAAATTGAGGTGTAAACCGTTCTTAACAATGGTAGATTCTTCTATTTTGTGAATATGACATTGACTCTACACTCCAGTTACTAAGTTGTGAAATAATTAAGATAATTTTTTTGTTGAAAAAGAAACAATAATTTTTTTGTTGAAAAATAAANCATCATCTGGTTAACACGTTCTCCCACAAAACTGAAGAAGGATGAGTTTGCCAATCGATGAATATACCTTGCTCCACGCTAAAAACTTTGTATATATAAGGGACTCCACTGACTCTTCTTTTTGAACTTTTACATGTTTCCGATGTAAAAATACAATAAGCCTTTCAAACAGTTACGTAAAATTGAGGTGTAAACCGTTCTTAACAATGGTAGATTCTTCTATTTTGTGAATATGACATTGACTCTACACTCCAGTTGCTAAGTTGTGAAATAATTAAGATAATTTTTTTGTTGAAAAAGAAACAATAATTTTTTTGTTGAAAAATAAACAATAATTTTCACAGTCAAAATATTCAACATTATTTGGAGTTTTAAACTTTTAACTGTTTCATTTTGTTTTGCCACAGATTCACGAAGTACTGTGAAAAGTATAAATGGTCTGAATCAGGAACAAAATGAAAGCTGCTTTAGCACGTCATTTGACTGCACATTTGCCAACAGGATTGTGAATACACACCATAAGGACAATAGTTAGTACACTGACAAACATTCTTTATCCACGTTTGCATTTCTTGATAGATTTCAGTCACGTCATTAGCATTAAAATAAGATTGTGGGCAATGATTTGTGATAAGTATTGGCTTCTCTTTCAAGAAAGTTAAGATCATTTCGGCAATAACCTCCCAAGTGAGACTGGGTAACGGCATGAATGTTAAACATCTTAACTGTTTGCATTTATAAAACATACCTGAAAGCCATTACAAACTTCATGTTTAGAGTGGAGTCAACAAAAATAGCAAAATACTAGCAGGATTTGATTTTATTTGTATAAAACTTTGTCTGTCATGAATTTCATTACTTCATCGCAAATAGAATGTGACAAGAAAGCAATGCATCACTTTCCTTTATTACGGTATGTATCAATGTAGATTTTCAAAAAAGGTTCATTACCCACGTTATTGCTATATCAGCTTTTTTCCAAGTATGTGCAAGAAAACTGTTGAAAATCTCTAACACATGGCCATTTTTCTCTGAATCTACAGCCAAATTGTTTTGTTCTGTATGCCAATTATTATTGAGCTGATTTAGCTCATTTAACACTTGTTATGATCTGGGAACTGTCGTTGAACTTGCTCTAATGTAAAGTCTAGAGACGTGAAGACTAAGGAAGGAAAAAGAAGATTTGTTAGCAAGAACAGGAATGAGAATGTTACGAAGATTCTTGGAAGTATCTATGTAGAAGTAATGTACAAATGAGCAAATAAGAAAAAATGATGAAATCGTACCTATTTTTAAAAAAATTAGAGAGGCAGGAATGAGATCGTGCGGTTATCTGAAAAGGCGAAAAGATGAGAATTTGATCAAGAAAGCCTAGATGGGGCCCGTAAAATGAAAACAATAAAGAGGGAGACAGAGACAGCGATGGCATGATGTAGTGGAAAGAGACATTAAAAAGATAAGAGTAGACAACATGAGACACTAGGCAGGGACAAGTGGAGGAGGAAAACTCATTTTGCTGAGCCTTGATAACAGGGAGCAACAGTCTTACCGAAACAACTGGAGGACCGAACACGGGAAGGAAGAAGCACATCATTTATCATTACAGCATCACAAAGCAGTTTCTACTGCAAGTATATGGAATAAATTGAGCTGTAGGATTGATGAATTATTGATCAAGGAGCATGAATGAGCCTGTTGGGGAATAACTGCAGTGTAAAGTCTCTGTGCAAACAAGGGTTGGTGATTCAACGAAAAAATTACACAACAGGCTCCTTACAGAATGAAAATTATTTGAAAATTATTTCGGAATCATTGAGTTGTTGTTTTTATCTTATTTTCTGTTATTAAGTATTTTTCAAATTTTTAGTCACGTATCTGCACTTCCTGCTCCTCCTTTCAACCAATATTAGTGAAATAATTTTTTGATAACGATTAATCTCCTAATTCTTCCTGTGTTATCGAAACAGTAGAAGACTTTATTGATAAAGCTCTATACAAGCATCACACTGCTAATTTATTTGTCTTGAGTGACCCTAATGCTCATCACATAAAAAGGTTAAGTCATTCTGACACGACTGACAGACCTGGAGAAGTTACCTAACACTTCGCTTTTGCCCATGCTGTTGTGCAGAATGTTGATTTTTCCAGAAGACTTCCTGATTTAGACTCAGGAGAGCCCTCTCTTTTAGATCTCTTTTTGACTTCTATTTTTGAGTGCTGTTCAGTTTTATCTTTAGCTTCTTTTCGATCTCCTGACCATGTTATTGCCACTATAGAGGTTAAAGCAACTGTATTTAGTCTTCTTGACAAGCAATATCATCGTAAGACAAGGCCCAACAGGGATTTATAAACTTTCTCTAAGGTCAAAAAAAATCCGGATAGTGAACGTTCTACAGTTACTTTGACAGAATGAAAAATGAGTGATGAATGTTACGTCTTAATGTTTATTACAAAAACTAAAACTAAAACATAAGGGTTACGCAAAAACAAAGCATACACAATGGTTTAAGAGAAACCATCTGTTAATCTTACCCATCGACGCCATTTTGAATGAGCCACTTGTCTAAAAGACTTAACAAAAGAAGGTCCCACTTATTCAGAGATCTGTGAGAGCTGAAGCTTTCATGTACATGACACACCATTGCTGTGTTGGAGTTGGCACAAGGTGTAGTCCAAATTGCCTTATTGTGTATCGTGCTACAAACTCCACTGGAAACAGAACAAATTAAAAAGTAAAGATCACTCAGAAAAGGAAGATTTTGAAACCTTAAAACTCTTTTACTTACTTCTCACGAAGGTCAGAAAAAAACAAAACAAAGAAACATTCGATGGTTTAGTCACTTCATCCGACATGACAATGAGTGGAAATTAACCAAAAGAAGTAGACAAGGCCAGATGTTCTGGAAGAGAGCCTGCGAAAGATCAAGAAAAGATGGTTATTGAAAACCTCCAATTGGACGAATTTGATGGTCTTTAGCCTACAAACTTCAAGAAAACTAAAAATTCTGAAAAGACATCCGGAAATTGAATAAAGTACGCCTACAGCTTGTTGGCTCTGGGTAGTGGACATAATGTACTTGTTACAAAAATAGATCCAAAATTTAAAAAAATAACTTTTTCAAGTTTAGAAAAACTTACTCCTCCATCTTTGGAATAAAAATTACATATTTGTGATTTGTCCTATCTTAATATTTCGCTATAATATCGTCTGTCAGTATAACAAAAACTACCATTGAAAACATGGACAAGGATACAGTACAATAGAAAGTTGAAGGTGTCTATATTCCTTATATAATTCTACTTAGAATATCGACTGGGGTATTAATTTTTCTAGCTGGTTTGAATGACATAAAACTACTGATAGCATTTATAGCAGCAAAAGTAAATTTTTCCTGTATTAAAAAAACCCGGATTTGCAAAGACAAAATATATCGGGCAGGCAATATTTAGTAGATATTAATCCCATTGAATGATATGGAACATCTCAGCTTAGAAAATTTGTGAAACAGAAAAAATCTCTACTGCCTTAAAAATATTGAGACCAATAAAAAAAACTATAGGGTTTTAAAATTTACAGCTACGTAAAATTTCCACTAGCTATAAACATCTTAATGTACTAAATTATTGAAAAAATATTCGGAGCTTAAGATTTAAGAAAGGGTGAGACAATATTGTCTTGTATGGTTTGCACTTTGATGACATTACTTTATTTACTATACTACTAAAAGCTCATATTATTTTTTATGATCTTCCCTGTGTCGGACACGCACCTTCATTTCCTTTACTATGGGTGAAAATGAAAAAAACCCTCTGAAATTGGAGAAATCACCACAAATGCATCTGATACATGTGTCTTCCCCAAAGCAAGAAACTGTCACTTCATACTTCATGCATGGCCTAGAATTTAAACAGGGAATTTTTACAGTTTCAAGTCAACGAGTCAATTATTTTTGCGTGGCAATTGTGATTGAAGTAATATGTTTAACTAATGGAAAAGCTTACAGCACTGATTGAGCTCGATTGCTACCAAAAGCAAATGTATTCTTTCGAATTTCTTAGGACGAGTTTGTCCTACTAAACATACGACGTATGACGTAAAATAGAAAACTTGATTTAAGTTACAGTATTGAGCCGGGTAATGCAAAACAGCCCTTTTTTCATTGGAATGCGCATAGAGGAGATTATTGTAAAAATATCTGAAATTAGGGTAGGATTTGAAGATATACCAGATTATAAGTTTTACGACGTCGATCCTGATATTGTTTGCAAATAGAAATAGCATGCAATACGTGTAAAGAAAGTAAAAGGCAACTGGGGATTAGTTATTGTATGCGAAGTAAGAAAGTCCTAAAAACCAAGGCCATGACGTAAGGAAATCAAATTCATGGACTGCTTTGCAAAAACACAAAAACTAGAGGTTAATTTTTGCAGTGAAGAATTTGATGAATGGTAAGACATCGTTTTAATGAAAAGCATTTCTCCTTTTTTTGTGAGTTTCAGTTCGAAAGAGGCAAAAAATTAATTTTCTCAAAAATCGAGAGGTTATGCTTATTTATGTCAGAAATCATTACTAAAGTTGTGTTAATATTAGAATCAGAAGAAACTTGTATTCAAATATGTGTACCTTGCCACTCATCAAGCATAAGGAATATGAATATATAAGTATATTCAAAACGTCGAGCATTATCACAGTACTTTTGGAAGGAGCAACAGAGTATGCACTCCCTAACCACCAAAGTCAAGCACAATACAAAGTTATTTAAACGGTTTGACCATATTGGTGAACAAGTGAAAATAAAATTCAATACATATTTTGTGTCTTATCCTTTTGTGCCTTCATTAGGGTCAAAGGGTATTTAGCCTTCTATTTTCACCCAGGCCACTCCACACAACCTCTCTCTCTCTCTCTCTCTCTCTCTCTCTCTCTCTCTCTCTCTCTCTCTATAT
>RDPX01000037.1:553195-582373 GCA_003991215.1 Morbakka virulenta
CTCTCTCTCTCTCTCTCTCTCTCTCTCTCTCTCTCTCTCTCTCTCTCTCTCTCTCTCTCTCTCTCTCTCTCTCTCTCTGAATATACATATATATAAATATTTATATATATATACGTGTGTGTGTGTATTAATATTTTCGACTCTTGACGTAACAAGGCACGACATGACTTACGGACTTATTAGGTGTTGGTAAAGATCCAAGGCAGACCACCTGGTATAGAAAAATATTAAGACGCCTTTCAAGGCACAATATTAACGTGTTCACTTCCTTACTGTATCCTATGTCATGGTTTAGTTTGGTCGGGCAGCTTAATCCATTTGGAGGGGTGTCATTTTCTTGTTTTTGCGGTAGGTTTTTATTCATTCATTTCTATTGATTATTCAGAAATATCATAAAGCAAAAACAGGCTGTGGGTGAACAAAACCGGGCTAGAGAATATTTTAAGCAAAAGAACGTTGCAATAAATGTTGCAAACGTCATATCAAACGAACGCAGAGTATTACGTCAACGTTGGATCGAATTTTGCATTCGTTTGACCATTGCTTACTTTCATTCTTTGACAGATGCTTTCACTAATCTTTTTTGTTCTGACTTAAGCGATAGGCAAACGAACACAAATTCGACCTGCATTCGAGCCAACATTTGCGTAATCTACTACCTTTGTTTAATCTGGCACTTGCATCATAATAAAAAAAATTAAGTTGCTGTTTTCTCTGTTTTAATTCTGAATGAATAAACAAAGGGCACAGAACCAAAAAGAGAAGGTGGACTTACACGACTTATACGCAGGAAAGAGAAGAGCTTTGCTTTCACTTTCTTTCAATACAATTCTTTGAAACCACTTTAAATTCTTTTATTCAGGCCGTTTAGCTTTATTCTCTGATACTGTTTCTGCACACATATGTTTTGCAGCAACCTGCAGGGTCCTACCATTTCTTTTCAGTAATTAATTCCTCTTTAAACGGAACTGAATATACATTACGGTTAGTTTGGGTGAATAAATTTTTAGGGGAAGTCTTAATTTCTGTTTTAAAAAATGAAGTCGTCGACTGTATGAAAAGTAGTAATTGTTATTTCGTTTTTGTTTTTGAGTTTTCTTGTGGCGTTCTTGTTTTCTTGTTTTCAAAGAGAGAGAGAGAGAGAGAGAGAGAGAGAGAGAGAGAGGGAGAGAGAAAGACAGAGACAGAGACAGAGACAGAGAGACAGAGACAGAGACAGAGAGACAGAGACAGAGAGAAAGAGAGAAGAGAGAGAGACAGAGAGACAGAGAGAGTACGCAGGTTAGCGTGTATCATATATATTTCATAAAACAGATCTAAGCTCGTTAAACTTCGAATTAGTCATTAGCATGTTTTGTTATCACTTGCCCAAGACATGTCAAAGAGTCCACATTTTCTATCTCACCCTGATCCTACAGTGAACACAGTTTTCTACTTTGCTAAATGTATTAAATATAATACTTTTGTTCTGGTATTCTTAAATAAAATTGTCAAATGAAATCAAGTCAAAACAAAATTGCCAAGTCTCGTTCTGAACACTAAGTATCTTTTCCACACTTTGAAAGTTATACAGATTAATACTATAACATCTGCATAAAAAAGATGTAATGGTAATGGTGCAGTGGCGCATCTCCTGGGTGTCGAATTGATCTTTTGCTAGCATTTACTCATGAAGGTTTGTTAAGTGCTGTTTCATTGGCAAGGTCTGATCAAGAACAGTTCCAAGATACTGATAAAATATGTTTTCGTCGATTGTTTATTTGAATATCATTTATGGGCAAGCATTTGTAGGTAGCAAATTTAAATGGTTCTGTTTTCTATGGCTTCAAATTTATAACAAAATCATTTTAGTCAAGTATTTAACAACGGTTAACAGTTTTCTGTTGAGGACTGTTTTGAGTTGCTTTCTGTGCAACGTATATGACGGTGTTGTCTGCTAAGGTCCATATTTAGAGCGTCTTAAACATTTCTCAAAGTCATTGAAATATATTAAGAAAAGAATGGTTTCGGATATAGGCCTTTGGTGGTACCCCACATAAAGTTTGTTTTCTTCAGAACATTGTCTGTGGACTTAACAAATTCTGGCACTGTTGAAATCTATAATTAAAAATATATGTAGTAGCTCTGATCCCATGACTTTTCATTTTGGAAAGTAGAACGTAGTGGTTTAATGTATCAAAAGCTTTCCACGGGTCTACTAACAATGCTTCCGTTTACTTACCCTTGTCTATCTCTGTCCATACTTCCTATGTAAGATGTAGAGCTGCAAATTCTGTTGAATGTTTTTTCAAATGGTACCAGTCTTGACCTTTTAATTTTCACAAAGTTATTGTGATTTTAGTTTGTATAATTGCGACAGGTAATGTATTTAGATCTCCAATACTTGACGGCATTATTTCTATTAAGTGAATGAATGACATTTTTTTATCTAAATCAATTTTTTGAGAGTGTTTGATTCCCTTCTTGTCCCCGCACCTGATTCAAATAATTGGTCAAATCCCTGGACTGCCATTAGTTCTTCAAACTTGGAATCATCTTTTTTGTTCTTGTAACTAAGATTGAAATCTCTGTAATTGTCTCGAGCGGTAGATCGTTAATGGCTACAAGTGTGTTCTAGAAATATTTCTGAAAATCATTGTTTGTATGAAACGACTTGGCAGCGGAAAGGTATATTGTAATTTGATCCAAATATTCTCAATATTTTCACATTATATGTTCAGGAATAAACATCTCTGCACTACCTCGTCTATCCTTGTTTCGGTTCTTTTTTATAAAACTGCTGCCGGAAATAGTATTGAAGTTATGGTTATCATATGTACTGTGAAACTCTATTTGTGTTCCTGTCGTGAACACTGCCACAAATACATTTGATCGCGATGACATCTCTAATCTCAACGACCTTTTCCAAAGTTATCGAGCCATTATTTATGACCTGAAAATGCAGTGTCGCTCTGAGAACTTTCGAGCATAAAACATCTGGATTCAGGATTTTATGATATTGTTGATTAGGAGTTCTGGTACTTAGTTTTCATTAAATATATGAGCTTTTTCATCGTATTTTCACGTACAACTTTTCTACAAGATTTTACTGTATTAAATATGGCATTTTACGAGAGAGTTCAAGACATTTTAAGATTGAAATTAATGAGAGACTCCAGAAAATATTTACAGATTATGAAGAGAACTTTTATCTGTCTTCCTATATCAAAGAGAAAACTTGTAGAAAACCAATACAATTTCAGTCCATTATAACAGTCTGTTCTTTTTGAAAAGTAACACCAACTTCATCATTTGTAATAACATGTTTTTGTAGTTGGAAAGCTTGCATAAACACGTAAGCTAAAGCTAGAGTAACAAGAAGAAAGCCTGCATGTTTTGCTGCCATTTTGGGATTGAAATTTCTCGTTGAGAGAAAAGTTGAAGAAAGCGTGAAACAACTGGAGTGAAGTAGGAAGTTATGGTGAGTGATCGTGGAATAAAAAGAGTGAAAACCAAGGTGTACAAAAGTGTGATCAGGTCAGTTGTAATGTATGGTGGAGAGGCACGGGCGCTAAGGAAATATGAAGAGAATCTGCTATGAGGAATAGAGATAAGGATGCTATGATGGATTGTAGGTTTTTTGTTTTGAGAGATCCTTTATCAATTATTAAAAAGACAGTCAAAATAATAGTGTAAAATGAATACTGATTGCTTTCCTTATTGAAAGCTGCCAATTAGTAGATCAAAACTGATTTTCATTCCTCGTTATCCATGGTGTAGTTACCCATACAATATGTTCAATGTTCCTATTCCTGTGTTCATGACTAGAAACGTAACCAAGTAATAAACATAACATTGAAAGAGAAATTCTTACCAACTTTTTGTTGTACGTAATCCTTAGCTTCCATGGATTTTTTTCTGATAAATATTGGTTTTGTCTCATAACATTTTTTATTTTTTACCACTATCTACCAGGTGTTAGCTTTAACTACTCCAACTAAGTTGCCTTTATGACAGGGATACTGAAGTAGAGGATTTGGAATTGTAAAAAAATAGGTAAGAACTAAGTTGCACACAGTGCTCTCTACACCTATTTGATTAATCAATTTAAAACTTATTCAACCAAGAGTTGGTTCAGGCACTTTATGCCGACCAATTGTTAAGAAACCCGGTTAATAGCAATTAATTGTTTGCCTAGTCGCCAAAACAAGTTGTTAAAATTGCTAAGGCACGGGTTCGTGGTTGGTTTTACTCAATTTTAAATAAATCGTTAGCTTTCCTGAGAAGGTTAAGAATTCTTGAGTTGACTGGATTCTAAGTGAATTGTTAACATTTTATCGGATAAAGAAAAAGTCGAAAATGGACAGCAGTAGTTGAACATCCATCGTAAGTGTGCTGATGCATTTCATTAAGCTTAAAATGTAGTTATGTACTTTATATATATATATATATATATATATATAGCACTTTTTGATACGAATACACAAAATTACACAAATATATATATATATGGTACTTTCGATTCGGTTAACCGTATTAGAGTGCTCGATACATAAATGCAGAGCGTAATAAAAGAGATATAATAAGTTGGAAAGAATAAAAAAACTACACTGTCCGTTTCGACAAGCCTGTTTCGTGATTTTACTCACTCGTCAGGAAATGTACATTTCCTGACGAGTGAGTGGCACATGTGCCTGATGACTAGTGAACGGCAAAGTGACTACAATTGGCAATAGCTTGTCAATGCGATATTCACGTAGGAAAATCTTAGGTGGTGTTGCNACATTTTATCGGATAAAGAAAAAGTCGAAAATGGACAGCAGTAGTTGAACATCCATCGTAAGTGTGCTGATGCATTTCATTAAGCTTAAAATGTAGTTATGTACTTTATATATATATATATATATATATATATAGCACTTTTTGATACGAATACACAAAATTACACAAATATATATATATATAGCACTTTTTGATACGAATACACAAAATTACACAAATATATATATATATGGTACTTTCGATTCGGTTAACCGTATTAGAGTGCTCGATACATAAATGCAGAGCGTAATAAAAGAGATATAATAAGTTGGAAAGAATAAAAAAACTACACTGTCCGTTTCGACAAGCCTGTTTCGTGATTTTACTCACTCGTCAGGAAATGTACATTTCCTGACGAGTGAGTGGCACATGTGCCTGATGACTAGTGAACGGCAAAGTGACTACAATTGGCAATAGCTTGTCAATGCGATATTCACGTAGGAAAATCTTAGGTGGTGTTGCTTACTTTTGTTTACTAAAATCTTTACTGGAGGAAAAATAGGGATCAAGCCAGGTTAACGCATATCTTACATTGATACCATTCTCTACAAATTATTCTGTTTTCAAAATACTTAACTTCTTTTACAATGTGGAGAATCCTCAGACGTACTTTATAACAGTGAAGAACATCTCCTGCACAGTTCTGAAAGTATATTGTCAAGAAATTCATAGAAGTCATCTGTGTGATTATCGTGGAACCATTTAAGTACCCTCTTACTTTGCAAGGTTTACTTGTTTCTCCACCAAAACTGATTTCATATTTCCTGTATTAAAATACAAGGCCATCACCCTTACCAAAACTTTAATATTTTTGCTCTTTAGTGTCTTCGGACACTGCAGAAATAGGTTGGTATATCTTTCTTCATATTGGGACCCTGGACCCTTTAACAACAATTGCTATTGGGACAAGCTGTTAAGTAAACATTATCTGATGTTATCAAACTCCATAAACAGTGTAAGCTACTGTCATTTCGGAAAGATATTTTTGTGTCATCATGAATCAGCAAAATTTACAATCGTAGTTTCTGGAACCTCCATTGTAAATAGCATTTAAGTTTAAATAAGCTCACAAGATCTTGTAGATATTACTTTTCCAACTTTGGAAATAGTTAATGGTATTCCGTGATAAACAAAATAAGTTAAGGAGTATTTTCCAGACTTTGCTCTGATTTAAGAGTCAGATTTTCAAAAAAATTAATATTTAAAGAAATACTTTATTGCCCATACAGATTTTAGAGTATCTGCATAATAGAAACATAACAAGAACATTAAACAAAAAAAATAAAGAAAATACAAAAATTTAAAGTCCTTTTTCTTGGTTGAGCCCTTGTAAAAAAAGGACACGAACCTTTATTGATTGAAACCTCTTTTGGTGTGTCTTATGATGAATCTAAACTAGTAAAGAATCATTGAACGGATATGCTATAGCCTACTTTCTAGCCACTCCGATATTTTTGAAGGTCCTTTTGGCACTGGATACATTTCCTCCTGAAGCAAAGTAAAAGCAGCCTTGTTCACGAGTATACCTGCTGCTAAAGCTAAAAGGTCACAGTTGTGGTACAACCTTAATCTTGGACTTTATGACAATATTGTTTCTGTTACATTATAAAAGTGGATGTATTACGCCCACGATGTTCTGTCTCAAGTGACTTCTGGATCCCCTTTTCATTTCTCTCTTTATTCATCTTCACAGGCAATGTTCTAATCCTCGACAGTGAGAGGAACGATATTATTCTATTACAATTATTATTTGCTCTATGGAAGATCTAGCAGCATATTTCTCACCCCAAATTATCTAAAACCTCATCTAAAACATGCCCCCTTGACAATGAACGTCCTTCTCTTTTTCTTATATTTTACCATATGTTTCTTTCCACTGAAAAAAATCACTGTTCATAAAGGCTGCAACAACATTATTGTAAAGTTATCAGTAAGACTAAATCTAGGTTAACTGGTAGACATTTGATGTAAAGAGATATATTAAATTTAATAGGCTGCTGCTACGATTATTAGCTAAGAAAATTAAGAGGACCTCCATTTCTTGGAAAAGTTAGTAGCTTGGCAGTCAGCTTACATTCATTTTGGAACTGTAGTTTTCCAGCAAACTTAATCAGACTATTGTGTAAGGGTGTCCATTCTCAGTTCTTTGGTTTTGAGGGTAAGAGGATTATGCCCACTAACATGAATTAATTTATACGAGATTGTTTAGAATTTGAATTTGGAAAGTTATGTAATGATATTTAATGACCATTTGTATAAGAGTCCAAAGACAAGTTGTAAGTGTTGGTGTTAAGTTTCATACGCAATTACATTTAGAAGAACCTGACTTCAAGCATAGATGAAATCAAGATCATGACATATTTAATCTATGAAACGTTGGGATATTTTTGCTGGATTACGGAAACCAAAGGAGAAGCCCACAGATTCAAACAGGCTAAATGGTGTAATGATATCAACCTTTGGGATGATAAGGGTTCGAGAGAAATTTGGTAATCAGTACGGACAAGAACATATACAGTGAAAACAGATTTGCTATGAAGAGTGGCAGTAAAGTCATGATAATAAAAGATAGGGTGCCGATCAGGAATAGTGAAATAGTGGAATTAATGCCCGACAATCACCACAAGAGCTCCAATTACCAGAGTCCTCGAGGACCATATGTGTTGGTATGGAAGGTCGTACGATGCCAAACTGCAACATAATTGAATTCGGTTACGACAGTCAGTAGAAGATGAGAAGCAAGACATCATGCACGTTCAAAAAAAGGATGCCCTGTTCTGTGAATATGATAGGTCATGGTGTGTTTGACTTTAGTCTCTATATATGAAGAATAAGTAATGTCAAGACACTGACAAGGTTATTATCGTTATTTATTTATTTTATCATAAATATTTATACAAGATAGCTGCTTCAGTAAATATTTACTGCTATCAATACAGATCAAGGTAAGGAGAAGATAAGAGAGATGTAGTAAAATCGACCTACTGTCACCTATAATGTTAACACACAATGTTTGAAGCACACAAAATATTATTCCAAAATCTGAATAAAGAGATTTAATCAACTCACAACATAATCAGAGGCAATACCGATGAATGTTATAAGTTTCAGATCGTTAAAATTGCCTGAACCTTGATAACACACACCCATTGTTTTGCAGTGAGGTATTGGTGACTCCTTGGTACAAAATAATTATGCAACAGCTTATTCACAAATTAAAAGCTTTCCTGTTTTCTTCCATCCTTTCAAACACAACTGTTCATATCCGCTATACCATAATAGTCTATATCTACATTTGTTTTTCTACTTCCACTTTCATTCTTAGGTCTATCACTGGTAAAAAATTGACTGATAATATGTAGACAAGATAATCTACTGTGTCGCTTTAATTTTCGATAGCATTTAGTAAACATGGATTATGATGAGATAGTGATGGAAATAAAACCATTGACATTAAAACAGCTGATGGTGTCATTTAGCTTATGCTGAAACGAATCACGTTTGTGGCAAAATACGATGAGAAATATGCACCAATGCTGGGGACGGAATCAAGCAATAATAAATATCCATCTGAAAGTGCTCTTTTGGTCGAGGTCAAGAGTAAAAGATTTTCCTCGAATGTTAGAAATTGTGGAGTGATTCACAGTCTGTATTATACTGTCAGAGGCTGATCGACGTTCTTATAAAAAAAGAGGNATAATGTTAACACACAATGTTTGAAGCACACAAAATATTATTCCAAAATCTGAATAAAGAGATTTAATCAACTCACAACATAATCAGAGGCAATACCGATGAATGTTATAAGTTTCAGATCGTTAAAATTGCCTGAACCTTGATAACACACACCCATTGTTTTGCAGTGAGGTATTGGTGACTCCTTGGTACAAAATAATTATGCAACAGCTTATTCACAAATTAAAAGCTTTCCTGTTTTCTTCCATCCTTTCAAACACAACTGTTCATATCCGCTATACCATAATAGTCTATATCTACATTTGTTTTTCTACTTCCACTTTCATTCTTAGGTCTATCACTGGTAAAAAATTGACTGATAATATGTAGACAAGATAATCTACTGTGTCGCTTTAATTTTCGATAGCATTTAGTAAACATGGATTATGATGAGATAGTGATGGAAATAAAACCATTGACATTAAAACAGCTGATGGTGTCATTTAGCTTATGCTGAAACGAATCACGTTTGTGGCAAAATACGATGAGAAATATGCACCAATGCTGGGGACGGAATCAAGCAATAATAAATATCCATCTGAAAGTGCTCTTTTGGTCGAGGTCAAGAGTAAAAGATTTTCCTCGAATGTTAGAAATTGTGGAGTGATTCACAGTCTGTATTATACTGTCAGAGGCTGATCGACGTTCTTATAAAAAAAGAGGTACTACAGTCAGTTGATCATCGGTGTTGTAACGTTTAGACATAACGTCTGACAATAAAGGCAACTACTTGTTGATTTACCAGTAGACTGTGTTTCTCGTTCACCTGTTGGGGGGGGGGGGGCTAAATGTGCATGGGAGGATACATTCCATGCGCCAGTTCCGAAACGACAGTGACAGCAGCATGGCCCATTAAGCTGAATGATGCGAGATACTAGTAGTTTGTGAATGGAGGCGGTGGTGGAAGACAGGAAAGATGTACCTAGGTGAATGACCTGGGTAATAAAGTTGGCCAGACAATAGATTTATCTCCAAATTGAGCAGGGGTATTGGTGCCGCAGATCATTTAGAAATTGTCAGAATTTACCAACTTGAATGAGAGAAACATTAACCTGGGACGGATAAAACAAACCAATGTGTAATGGTGAATAGGACGAAATGTAAACAAGTCGGGTCGTTGTGACATAGAAATGAGTTTGAATGGATTAGATGGAGAAACTGGCCAAGCGTAGATAATGGAATGTCAAAAATGGACAAATATCAGGTGGGCGATGATTGCAATTCGAAAAGTCAACAGATAAAAAGTTAAATTAAAATATTGTTACCCACTTGCGTAAACCTAGGTAATTTAGGACCTCTTTTAAATTTTAATGTTGAAATCTCTAATCAGTTATTCGAATAGCAATTTAGATACTGCCTTGTGTGAAGGGAATCAAAAGCCTTAATTTCAAAGTATTATTTATTAGCATTATTTAAAAATCAAGAGTCAGTTAGGGCCTAGGGGGAATCGAAAACCACTACAGCGCTTGGAACCCTGTAAAGCTGACACTGATTAAATCTCTATTAATTGGGAAAAATTAGAGTATTCAAAGAACAAAAAATTTTTTAGAAAGCAAAAAAATTTCAAGGTTTACAAGAAACGATGAGAAGAGATTAAATTCCAAGCTTAATCAGAGTACTGAAACAAAAATCGGAAAGAATAAAAGCCATACCAGTAAAAATATGCAGCATGGGTTGAATTGAAAGAAAGTTACTTTTTAACATCCAAAAACAGTACACATTTTGCGGCCTGCAATACGACACCTGTTTCTAGTTAACTATAATGGGTTATTTTTGATTAAGCAATCCGATTTTTTCTAACATTAACGATTTTTTTGCTATCAGATACCGCTGTTTTTCAGATTTTTCAAACGTTTGTCAAAAAACAGATCCAATATCTAAAGCTCATCTTTAACTTAGCTGCTTGTTAAGAGCCTCGTAAAACGCTGAAAAAGTAGTTGAAAAAGGGGTGGGTTTGTGTTCCATCTTTTGTAGTAGTAGCAATAACTTGGACGAAAGAGTAACGCCATTAGATACAGATACAGAGAAGATGCGATAGGTATAATCGTAATTTTTGTATACTACAGATCCTTATCCCAACAACCAATCACTTGATAATTCTTAATATACGTGGGTATTTGTATGTACAGAAATAACTCTTCTGGTTGGCCAACATACACCTCAGCTACTTACGTGTGGTACAATGTCTTGCATAGTGCAATTCGTTACCCCACCAAGATATCCTGTCATGTTCACTAAGATACGTAAAATAGCTTACTATTAGTCAGGCCCGTGATGTGCATTCAATGCTCTACCTGATCTAGTAGTATTGCTGCTTCTACCAGGGCTTGTCTGATGTGGTGTACTGTAACATAGGTCTGTGGATGTATCACTTACTGCACTAAATTACTCTTTAAAGGAGATTGGTCACTGTTTACCTACCTGTAATGGTGATGCTTCTGACTGTGCCTAGGATGACACATCTACTTCTGACGTAGGAGGAGCTTCCATACTTGGGACAAAATGCAATCTGGTCATGTCAATTCTTTAGCCTTCTTACTACCAACAGGCAAGTTGTGGAGAACAGCTAAGCTACTAAGCATATCGGAATTAGCATTTTTAATATAAGGCAAGACTTTTCCATATTCATATAGTGATACAAGTAATTTCCAGACTTATATCCGAGCTGTAGCTGTAGCCTGGAACTCCTGATTTTTGACCAAATGTGCCAGTTAATGTCATGGTATATAACTAGAATAAAATAGTGAATATACATTAAATTTCGTGACAACAAAAATAATGGCCAGACTCACTTTCTCGTTGTGCACATAATTATTTTCCGTTGTGCTTATTGTGTGTGAAAGAAATGCAAGTGAGTGTTCAGGGCCATCTGCTTCCAAATAAAATATATCTACGCCAAGTTCATAAGGACTAGCGTCTATACTTAAAGTACTGGTTATTCCAACCAAAGCTTGTTTGACATACTCAAAAGCTTTGTTACATTGTGGAATCCATATCTGTTCATCTTTATGCTGAAGCAAATAGTACCCTATACCTAAAAGTTACGTTAAAAAATTTTTCTTCTTGGGTAATCTGATAAGTATGTATTTTTCAAGTAAAATGTGCTCATAACTGAGGCTGAACACCCGAACATATAGAAAATATACACGTACACCCAGATACATGTGTTTAAACACACTATTAGGCCGTCACACTGCAGTTAATGCCGATCCGATAAGATAATAAAATAGTAGAACTGATGTACATAATTATGATGCAAAAAACAGATACAACACTCTATTTTACAAGCACAAAGTTAAAAAATTTCGTTATGTTTATATACAGAAATAATTAACACCAACAGAATTGACCGGTTCTTAGCGATGCTGCCAAAAGGCAACAATTGTTTTTTGAAATTTATATCCACCTTAGGGATTTCACCTAAGAACAGAGACTGCCTTTAATCGATGTTTTCACATCTGAAGAACATGTTGTTGGTCAAATAAACAATGATAAAAACTGTATTTATTTAAAGTAAGTTCAAGACTTTGGTCAACAATTACTTACCGAAAACCTTTTTTATCGATTCCTCCTTAAATTTGCCTTTCCTGCGCTAAGCCTGGGCCAAAGCTCAAAAAACCGTGTGCCTCTAATCTCCATCTGCAACTTATTGTTAAAAGACTGAGAGAGTGAAACGAGACAGGCTGGATATTGAAGGTAAAATAATTTGTTGCCATATGACATTATTGCCAAGTGAAGGGTTAAGATAATTACCTTCCCAAAAAGCAAACATTTGTTCACTACTAATGTACTTGTCCTTTGTTATTTACAGAATTGTTTTTAAAAATATATTAATGGATGACGCTATTGTCATTCCGAGGTATTTCACTATGTTATATTAGGTATATCTGCCAAAATCCTTGTCTTAAATAAATCTGTTATGCGGAAAATTTCTTTGCCTTCGGATTTAAACAAAACTATATGAGTCTGTAAAGCTTTGGCCTGGGTAAATGAGAATTCCTTCTGCCACTACCTCCACCTCACTCTTTGCAAAGTTCCAGCACCTGTTACCGTATCCTCAAGACCCTAAAGGCCAGGATTAACTTCTGTTAGGTTTACTTGTGTCTTGTAAAAGTAGAGTGGCCCCTGTTCTTCCGAACGCAAAGGTGAAAAAAACCTCTCGTGCACAGAAACAAGACAATTTCCACCGACAATATTTCTCTAAAAAACATCGACTTTTACTACAACTGTTACTCCTACTAATATTAATACTACTAAAAATAATACTACACTTTCTAGTTTATCTACATTTATTTTTACTCCTATTTTTACTGTTGCTACTACTAATACTTCTTCTACTACAACTACTACTACTACTACTACTACTATACTACTTTTACTGTAGTCCAAAATGTAAAAGAAAGTGAGTGGGGGAAAATGATATAATAGGCTTTGCACCCAGTCAATACTCTTAACACAGAAAAAGAAACAGAAAAATGATAAACCAAGTCTTGTATTGCCTTTGAAGAAAATGTATGTTGAAAAACTTCCATATAAAGATATTCTTGGGAAATAAGTCACAAGAACCAAAACAAGCATATAAAAATGTCTCATACAGCTTTATATGATACCATTGGTCGCACGTTTTATCATATCTTACGGTACCACTGGCACCAGGAATTGAAAGAAGTATGTAATTATAACTACGGGGTCATTCCAGGCTTCTTCCTCAATTGTGCTATTGTGTAAACGGTAAAGGCCCCATCTAATAAACTAATCTATTTCTCTTCTTCCTCTTTTGGCTGGTCCCTCTAGAGGGTGCCACAGCAGGTTAATCTGCTCCACTTTGCACGGTTTACCGCATCTTCTATCTGTACACCTGCTTCTCTCATGTCCTCTGCTATCACGTCCATGTAGTTCCTCTTTGATCTTCCTCTCTTTCTTCTCCCTGTCACATCCTTTTGCAACATTTCCTTCCAGCATTGTTTTTTCCTTCCTGTTAACATTTTTCAGCGTAGTATTTAAACCATTAAGTCTTGCCTGCCTTTGCTTATCCCTAAGTCTCCTTGCATGCTCTGTACCCTTACGTACTCGTTCCGGTATTCTGTTCAACCGGTGCCCCCAAGACATTGTCGGAGCATAAGTAGCTCTGTGACTTCTAGTTCAACTTACTGTTTTTTTTATGTTTCCACTGTCTTTAGCCCAAACAGTAATGCTGGTCTACAATAGTTTTGTAGATTCCTTTTACGTTGAAAGATATCCTGTTGTCGCATATCACTACTATTACTTTCCTCCATTCGTTCCATCCTGGCTGCACTCGCTTTATTACTTCTCTGTTGCAATCCTCATCGCTCTGCACCGTGAACCATAGCTATTTTTTACGTTATCCACTTTCTTTACTTCTGTTTCCTGCATTCTTATTTCATCCTCGTCTTTTCCATTGAAGGCCAAATATTCTGTTTTTGCTCTGCATAGTTTCATTCCCCTTCTGTCCAAGGCATTACGCCACAAAATTAATCTCTTTCTTTGATAAACTAAAATAAGCATTATCAGTTGCATGACAAACAATGATTAAATATGAAACTGCTAATGTAAAGAGAGAAATGAATAACAATATTCCGTTTCTGTAAATAGCAATATTATGTTAAAAAAATGTTATTTATTAAAGGTAATGAAAAGCCCACCTATTCAGCCAGAGTGTTTCCCAAGAAAATCTAATTACATTCCCTGATAGAATGATAAAGCCCTGACTCACTAAATCAAATTGGTTTTGGTATCTCCAGTACAAATATTTCTAGCTATTATAGATTCTTAAAAGACGCAAATATCAAATGACATGCAAAATAAATCGATTGGAAAATTTTACATCCAGCCCTTACCTTTTACTGCGTTCGCTTTTTAGCCAAATTAGTATAATTCAAACCCGATACCCTGTGTGCTAAGAAAGGGGAAATAGCTGGACAACTGTTTATTCTTTGCGCTGATGTTAAAATGATTTGGAATTTTGCCTCTCATTTACTTTTTACTTAAAGAAGTACTACATTGCCCACAATTTCCGAGTAGCTACCTCCTTTTCCTGTCACAAACCAGTTGCTGGTCAATCTATTGATAACTTATATGAGGAAACCCTCATTTCCATTTGGGAATGCCGAGAAATAATGTTGATACGTAACAAACTGATCTCTCCTAAGGAATTTTGTATTAGCATATTAAAAACAAAAAATTACATATATTTACTCTCTTCATATCACAATAAAAACCTTGCCTCCCACAAAAATCACGATTGGTTTTCACAATTTACTAAACTACAGATGTGCTAAACCCCTACATATGGGCGTTGTTAATAAATATGTTTTAGTAGCAAAAGTTAAAGTTGTTAGTGTTTATTACGTTATTACTAGTAAAAATTATTACTCAGTTTGTTTGTTTATAGGTAATATCATTTGTAAGTTAGCTCTAATAATTAATATGTAATTATATCGTTGAAATAATTTCCATTTTTTCAAAATTTTCACTATGCATATGTTTACTTTAGTAAGTCCAGGGACAAATAAACTTCCTTAAGCCACAAAGAAACTTCAAAAACAATGCGATCTGAAATATTTTAACTACGAAACATTTGTCTACAGATTAAGCTGAATTATTTGTACACTTATTCAAAATCTGTATTCATCGCCCTGCCCAAGAAACCAGGGGCTACCGAGTGCGAGCTCCACCGAACCATCAGTCTAATGAGTCATATAACTAAGATACTTATGCGAGTCATAATGGCAAGAGCAAGGAGAGCAATGAGGCCAGAGATAGGGAAATACCAATTTGGTTTTGTCCAAGATGCTGGAACAAGAAACGCTATATTTGTGATGAGGATGCTGTCGGAACGAGCCATCGAAATGCAGAGGGATCTATACCTGTGTTTCATTGACTACTCAAAAGCATTTGATAAAGTGAAACACGAGTGTATGATAGAAATGATACAAGATCTAGACATAGATGGAAAAGATATAAGACTCATAAGAAACTTATACTGGGAGCAAACTGCGGGTGTGAGAGTGCAGAACGAGGTTGGTAAATACTGCAATATTCGAAGAGGTGTTAGACAAGGTTGTGTCTTCTCACCAGACCTATTTAATCTATACAGTGAAAACATCATGAGAAGTATCGAGGGAAAACATGGTTTTGTGATCGGAGGGTACAACTTGAATAATATACGATATGCTGACGACACGACGCTCATAGCCGACACTCCAGAGAAGCTACAACAACTGCTTGACACCGTTGTAGAGGAAAGTGGGGCAAGGGGTCTCAGTATCAATCGTCGGAAGACTTTTTGCATGACGGTTAGCAAAAGGAATGAGAATTTNTATGTACACTTAAACTCAATCTGCAGACAGTACTGTTTCGCCCTTTGTGGGTTCATCAGTGCAGCACAGAGCTTCTGAGAAATAACTATCTGGCCATGTTGCCGGAGCAAACACAGGTTAAAGAGTTATTGTGGGATCCTGCCAGAGTGCTCAAACTACGCATGCGCAGTGAGCATTGCATTACGCTAACAACAGTTTCCCATCTCAGATAGAGTGCTAAACCAAACTTTCGTAAGGGAGCGTTATGTATACTTATAAAATTCAAATTTTCCGTGCATTTTCACGAAAAATGTTTCTCCGTGGTCCACAGAGAATTGTATGCATGAATGTTTTATGCAGGTATGTATGTACGTATATATTTCGTTGCCACTAACAACTGCAGTCCAATGTTCAACCTAAAATGACTCCTAGTGATACTGAAAACAGCAGTGACATAGGTAATAGAAACAAAAGATGTAATTTTTAAAACATTGTATTGTAAACATTTTACTGGTGAAGTTAAAAGTGACAACGTAATATTTCAATAAAAATTAACGATTATTCCGATTTGTTTCTTTGCTCTTTCCTCGTTGAATTTATCAAACTGAATAATTCTTATTTTCTAACTTAAAAAACATTTCACAAGTCAATGTGTTTATTAGTTGTTTGCCACGATACCACAGTTCTACAATAGTTCCTCACTTTACTTCTTCCTTGCTAGATACACACCTGTAAAAAATATTAAACTTGAGCTTGCCCTTTAACTGTTTCAGATGAATTTAATAATAAAAAAACATACTCAAAAACTAATAATACAGTACTATTAGTAATGTTAAGAGAGCTACCCTGAAAAATTATTGAATATTCTGATTTATTTGATAGTAACAAGGTCTGCAACTGAATAGACCTTACATTAAACTCACCTTTCACTCTGTGCCAGGAAGTGTACAAGGGCTTAATGTCATTTCTATCGTTCTATCTGTTGTTTGCGATATGTCGAGCATGTCTTCCATCCAGCCTTGTTTCAATGATCCGCCACCATTCTTAGCCAGATTGTTTTGGGGCGTTCTCTCCCCCTTCTTCCTTCTGGTGTCTACCCTAGAGCAACTGCACAATTGTCCTTCCTATCTTTCCTCAACATATGTTTAATCCAGCTCCATCTTCTTTTCCTCGCCCTCTAACTAATCGTGCCTACTCTTTCCCTCTCTAGAACGGTCTTATTCGGGATGTATTGTTACCAGCGAATTTTGAAAGTCCTTTTCAGGCAGTTGGTTTGGAAAATGTCCAGCTTACTTTCCTCTCCTTTAGTTAGCTTCCATGTTTCTCATCCATAAAAGTCTCTTGAATAAGGAAGCTTTGTTTCTTCTGTAAATAAAGGTTGATTTCCAAATATTGGACAGCCTTTTCATTTGTGCGCTTATTAATGTTATCCTCATCTTGATGTCTGCTGTACCCACTTCATCCTTTGAAACATTTGCTCCTAAGTTGGAGGAGCTCTCTTCCTCTTCAACATCATTTTGTCGAACTCTCAAGCTGTCTTCACTTCCGCTGTTTTCCTTCCTAACTTTGCACATCTTGATAATAGTTTCAATTGAACAGTGGCTGCATTAGCTTTTATCTTTTAGTTTTCTATTGAAGTTGGCTCATGGTTGATGATAAAAGGGCGATATCATGGCCGAAGTCAAGATCCTCCATCACACTTGTGAAATCCCACCGTATCCCTGTTTTCTTACCTTCTATTGTTCTTTGCATCACCCATGCTGTCACTAACAGGAAGAGGAATCCTGACATGCAGCATCCTTTCTTCACTCCAGCTATCACAGGGAATCATTTTGTTGTTTTATTCTCGTTGACAACAGCGCATTGAAAAATCCTCTTAAAGAATCTTGACCATTTGCATCAGCTTTTTGGGGGTTCCAAACTGACTCATTATGATCCACGAGCTGTATGTCCACTTCCTCCTATCTTCTTTGACGCTCCATTTCACATGTCTGTCTTTTTTCTTGTATTTATTTTTCATTCTTCCTTTGATTCTCTCAAATCTGGTGCTTTCTATTCTTCATTTTATTTCCTTTCTCTCACTTGTCAATTTCCAAGATTAATCTTGTTTCCATGGTTTGCTCTTCCCTTTTTGAAGCCTCAACACTTTTTTTGTTGTCTTGATGAAAGAGATATTTCTCCTAAATTTTTCAATGTCTTCACTCTCGATTCTATTCTATTCTAACTTCTTTCTTAGTGCCTGCCAGTATTCAACCTTGACTTGTGAATCTTGTAAACAGTCCACATCAAACCTCGATATTGTTTTTTTCTGTGTGCTCTAAGTATCCATGTACGCACTGGGTAATGGTGGCTTTTGGAATCCGTTCCTCTCTGTAATCTTGTGTCTGGTTCTGATAATCTCCATCATCCACTGATCATAAGACGATCTATTTGATTCCATAAATTCCCACCTGGAGATACCAATATCGCTTTATGTATATCCGTGTCAGGTGCCTGCGATGAGTGGTCCACTCAGCTGTGACAATTCGCGAAGTCGTTCTCCGTCGTCGTTTTGTGTTCCTAGTCCGTGCGTATCCATTGCCCTCCCGTATCCGCTGTTGCCATTCTTAACTCTTGCATCCAGAGTCATCCAATCAATGATAAATAACTCTCATGTAACTCCTGGTAAAATTATTCCTTTTCTTCTATCTCATTGTGTGGTAATACACCTAGACCACCGTCACTTTCTTACATCTTGAGTGAAATCTCGCTGTGGTGATCCTCTTGTTGGCTGGCGTCCATTCCATGAGTGATTCCATTGCTTGCTGGCTGATCATGAAAGCGACTCGTACCTCGCGCAGTTCGTCGTCTCCGCTATAGATGATCGTTTTTCCTGAAGCTATGAAGCTATCCTTCCTGCACCTACCATCTACACTCACTGAATTCAAGAATGCTATATTCGTAACTCACCATCTCTCAAGCTACCTTGCTTTTACTCATTTTCTGTGGATAGCTCTGACATTCCAGTGTCCAAAAGGAAAAGTTGATTTAGTGTTAGCTAAAGATCTTCTCGAATACTGGACATTTAGGAGGCTTTGACCCGCCGCCGTCATACCGCTGTCGGAATCGGCGATCTCCGCTGTGCCCAGTGTTGTGTTCGAAATGATGTTCATGGTTTCTGTAACAAGGAATGTATTTTCCGGGTGCAGGTTGTTAGCCTGCAGCCCTACCCAGGGCCAGGGTTTTCTGTCGGGGTTTCCCTTCCCTTATACTACGTTGGTCCACGACACCATATGGTGCAACCCTTACCCACCACCTTGGAGATGCACCTCTACACCTTGTAGTACCAGTTCGAGGCAACGGGAGAGAAGCAAAGAATATTGGAAGCTTGGAATTGTAACAGTTGAGATAAAGGCAGAGCCGGTGTATTGCGAGCTGAAAAAGAGGTGACAAAAAGAGTAACAAGAATTAGACGCCAACTAAAAATTAGAACAAAAACAAGTTAAACAAATAAGAAGGCCAGCAACATAGTAGAACCAAGAAGAGCAGTAAAAAATATACTGTAAGAGGATGAATGCAACTGAATGCACAATGCTTTTCTAAGGCTTCTACTCTTCCCCTTTGTAAGGATAAATAAGACTAAATTTTTTTTGGTGAGGTATTGAAGGTATTCTCATTACTCCTATTTTTATCTCAGCTGCAAATTTATTGACATGAACAGAGTATGAGATACTTTTTTGTAAATATCACCATATAAAAGTATGACTTGTATGAATTGTTCAATTAGAATTTAAGCAAGTCTCACTTTAACAATTAAATTTACAAATACTTTGAGCAGCAACAGGAAAGTGTTAATAGTCGAGGACCAATTGTTCGTTTAACAATGAAAACCATGGAAACGAAGAATACGCATTTATAAAAATTTGCATGGTTATAGTTTTGATCAGTTGCTCCCAAACTAATGTATATGCTCTAATGAGCTAATTTGTATTGATTCAGTACTAAGGTAACATGAATGAATTATTCTTTAACATTTAAATTTTTATTTGTAACCGACACCCATTCCATTCCAGACTTGGCTTCAGGCAACCCTCAGCTTATTGTTGTAAGGTCAGTTTTTAATGACTTGACTCTGGCTTTTCTTGTCTTGATTCCAGCACAGAAGGCCCAGGAACATTTTTTATAAGTATAAAAAAATCAAGACCCGACCGATTGGTTGAGAATAAACTCATTGCAGAACGATCAACTGTTTTGGGTGACAATCCAAGATTTTTTCAGTATTAAGTATTAAAAACTCTGCAAATTTCACTTTGGTAGGCCACTTATTTTTTTGCTTCACGAACAACTTGAAAAGATGTAGCACCGGTTTGAGTATATTTTCTTCTGATTATGTCAGGGGAACGCCGTGTCTGTTCTCTCTTCTCACTTACCTTATTAATTAGAATAAAACTATTCGATTGTTGAGTNAAAAAATGCTTCTGTACTGTCTAGGAATGCTGCGCTGGCATCAAGTACCAGATTTGTAGATATTGCTCACCTTTATCGACGAATTCACTCCACATGTGGCATTAAATATATCTTTAATAGCCCTATAGGATGCCACTACCTGGTATAGTGCCATCGTATAAAGGCACAATCTTTTATACTCACCTTGATTCCACCACAGAAGGCCCAGGAACATTTTTTATAAGTATAAAAAAATCAAGACCCGACCGATTGGTTGAGAATAAACTCATTGCAGAACGATCAACTGTTTTGGGTGACAATCCAAGATTTTTTCAGTATTAAGTATTAAAAACTCTGCAAATTTCACTTTGGTAGGCCACTTATTTTTTTGCTTCACGAACAACTTGAAAAGATGTAGCACCGGTTTGAGTATATTTTCTTCTGATTAGGTCAGGGGAACGCCGTGTCTGTTCTCTCTTCTCACTTACCTTATTAATTAGAATAAAACTATTCGATTGTTGAGTGGTCCCTGTAATTTTTTAAAAAGAGTGCATACTGTAAGCTTTTAGCGGTCGGTACAAAAATGGTGTAACTTTGATTGTGTCCTATTACCTTTTAAAAAATAGTTTTGAGGGTATGGGTAACACCCCCATTATCCGATCCTTTAATTGTTCGACCCCAATTAGTTTTCACCACAGGCATTTTCCACCAAACGCGCTTTGATTTTTTGTAAACGAACAATTAAATTAACCAATCAAACAAGAGCATTTCATTTATGCAAATTAGAATATTCGTCAAATTCATTGAAAACCCCTCCAACCGTCATGACCAGTCAGAACTTGACTTCTTACGAAAAATTTGAACTCACAACAATTTTGTATATACATTCATAACTCTTTTTTTAAATTTATTCTAAATTTTTAATGCATTTATAGTGTCACTTTCATTGGAAGCAGGGCTTTCATTTCAACTTGGTTTTAGACAAAGATTTACTTCTACAAGACGAAAGACAAGATTCCTCAAATTTCAATTGTGCCTCATTCATTTCCAAAACGTTGAGGTAAGACCAGGTAATGAGTGTGCCTGTAGTGTTAAAATAATTGTTTATACTATTAAAGACATAGAATGAAAAGAGTTTTAGTTTTTATTGTAATCTAGAGTATCTTGTAGCCCGAAGAATTTAGAGTGGCTTGGTCCACCAGCCCTACTTTTTCCTTGTCTTCATTGAGTGGGTTTATTGGCATAGAAACATGTGCTTCACTTTATGTTATTCTTACCAAGAAAAAATTATTGGACCAGAATAAAAGCTGTAAGTAACACAAGTGTTGTATTGATGTGATCAAAGGAATAGTTGTTTTCCCATAAACAGTTAATATGTAGCGAGTCCATGTGTGTACCTCGATGGTCATCTGCCAAAGGTAAATAGGAGTCCCCCGTGCGTTTAAATTTTCATTTCCTCAGGTCATACATGGTGTTGAGATGCGTTGATTATTATATTGTTTATGGTTGTATTTTTATGATAATAAAAGGATATATTTTTCCTTCTCTTAAAATGTTAGGTTGTGAATGCACGGCACGTGTAGCTACAAACATAAGTTAATCTATGGCAAGAGATATATTTGTTAAATTGGCGAAGTAATGTATCATGCTTGTAATTAGAAACTGTGAACATTAACTAAATACCAAGATAATTTCTACAGAAACTGGGCTGAAATAATACATTGGAGGGCTTTATTATTTAGTACAGAACAACTATGATACTTTAAAGAACTAGCAATGTGACCTATAGCAATACCTGCATCCCTAGTGACATACCAAAGGCCACAGGGCTTGTACAGGTCTGCCATTTCAGGTATGGGGCAAATCGAGATAGACAATTATTGGACTGTTTCTCTAATGGTTGTATTTACTGTTTGCCAAACACCGGATCACAAAATATCTTCTGTTTCACAATGATGCCACACGTTTACTCCACCATCACTATCCTTTTTTAACCCACCTATGCTACCACAGCCTTATCCATGGTCCTGTGAGATTAAGTCTAAAGCAAAGTTCTTATCAGAAGTTAAGATATTTTATTTGCTACAGCCCTCAAACATTGCTGGCTCCATTTGATTTGCTATTAAATGAGATGCATAGGCAAAGGCACAAAAGAAGGGTGAAAGTTTTGGACGCCGGGTTAAAGAGTTGGACATTTTTAACGCACTGCACACCTTCAGAGATGAGTCAACTACATCTGGTAGAATAAAGCCCCCCATCAGACATTGTTCTGTTTAACGTTTTATTAATTTCAGGCCTAACTCTCTTTTATTCTTAACTTTTGTTGGTTGATAAATTTATTATGACTTATTAATGGAAGATCTAGCAGCAGTAATAGTAAGATATAATTCATTTCTTCTGTTATCATATCTATTTATATTTACTGCAAAACATGAATAGGCTGTTAAAGGAGTAGTAATGAGTTCACTTTCAGATTACAATAGATTAAATTAGCTTAGCCTATTATCGGAAAATGAGAAACATTTTGTCCCATCGGTTTCTTGGATTCTAAGATGGTGTTTTATTAGTCAATGATTAAACCATACCTGGTAGAGAAACAGCTGTTGGTATCTTTAGTTTTAGAAACCAGCAAGAGTATTTCATCAAGTCAAAACAAATGAGGAATTGTTTTTGTGTTTTGCTGACTTAGAAAATCTAATAGGAAAGTTGCCTTTGTCAGAAGCATACAGATGATGCAGTTTTGATGCCAGCATGAATAAAGTAGCCAGAAATATAATTTAGCCATTAGAATTTCATTTAAAAAGCATCTTGGCAAAACAGAAATTTTGAAATGTGGAGTGGAAAAGGATGTGGCAGTGGAGGCAATAGGTGATCCTTATGGAATCATCATCATCATCATCATATTCGGTTTAACGTCCGTTTTACATGCTAGCATGTGTTGGACGCTTTCTTGAAATTGACTTCCAAATTATCCTATCCTTCACCAGATCTCTGCTGACACCTTTTTCTTTCAGATCCATCCTTATCACTTCCTCCCATGTTTTCTTCGGTCTTCCTCTGACAGTGGTTCCTGTCACCTTGATTGTTCTGCATCTACTTGCCCAAGCATTCTTGTCCATTCTTTCCATATGACCAAACCAACGAAGCCTCCGATTCTGCATACAGCTGCCAATACTGTCCAGATTCAATCTCCTTCTGAGTTCATTAGAACTGAGCCTGTCCTTTAGACTTACGTTGCACATCCATCTTATCATTCTCATGTCATTCCGCTCCATGCGGCTGACATCTTCAGCTTTCACTGGCCAAGTTTCACTGCCATACATCATTGTGCTACGTACACATGCCTGGTAGACTCTACCTTTGGTAGGTAATGGCAGAGCTCTGCTGGTTAACAATGGCATCAGCTCCCTGAACTTACTCCATCCACTGTTAACCCTTGCTGTAACACTTGCACCAGCTCCCCCCTCAGCTCCAAGGGTGTCACCAAGGTAGCAAAACTTCTGGACAACCTCAATATCCTCATCCTCCAAATGCACTTTATGTAGGTCTAAGTCACAGGTTGCCTCTCCTTCTTTGCACCTCTTGCAGCTAAAACGGTTAGTTTCTGTCAGTTTGCCCTTTATTCCACTGCACCGTTTATGTACCCAGTGCTTGCAAGTACCACAATAGATTGAGTTGCTCCCAACTCCCTTCCCACAGACTGAACAGGGAAACTTTCCTTTCTCCAATGGCTTTCCTAAATTGCAACCACTGACCATCACTTTTGTCTTGCCCATGTTCACTCTCAAACCTTTACCTTCCAAACCCTTCTTCCAAGTCTCTAACTTAGCAAGTAGACCATCCAATGTCTCACAGGAGAGAACCAGGTCATCTGCATATAGCAATTCCTCTGGGCAACCCTTTCGAAACTCTCTTGACAGTGCTTCCAAAACACAAATAAAAAGCAGTGGACTTATTACAGATCCCTGATGAACTCCAACACCCACACCAAAACTCTCAGTATAGGAACTGTTGACCCTTACCCGACTTTTAGCATTTCTGTACATTGCCTGAACAACCTTAATCAGCCATTCACTTACTCCTAGTTTCCGTAAAGCCCACCAAACAACTTCTCTTGGCACTCTGTCAAAGGCTTTTTCCAAATCCACAAAGGCAAAGTACAGCTTCTTGTTTTTCGCAAGGTACTTCTCTTGCATTTGTCTAAGGATAAAAATGGCATCAATAGTTCCTCGTCCAGGCATAAAACCAAATTGCATGTTATCAATGTTTATTTCAATTCTAATTTGTTTTTCCATAACTCTTTCAACAACTTTCAGGACTTGGTCCATTAACTTTAATCCTCTGTAATTATCTCTTTCTAGAGCTTCTCCTTTTCCTTTGTAACAATTGATAATTGTACTTATTTCCCAGTCCTCAGGAATGACACCATCTCTTATGATCTGATTTGTTAGATCAGTGATCATCTCTATACTTCTTTCACCTGCAGCTTTGACCATCTCTGCCACAATTCCTGAAGGACCAGCTGCTTTGCCTTTCTTCATTTTCTTTACAGCTTCCCTCACCATTTCTTTCTCAATGAAAATGGCTGGTCCAGATACTGTTTCTACCTTTCCAAGATTTTCTCTATCCCAAGAAAACTCTGTGTTCAACAATCTCTCATAATAGCACTTCCAGGCATTCTTCTTTTCAAGTTCACTTGTTGCAAGTTCTCCATCATCATTCCTGATACACTTTTCTCCAATGATATCCTGATTAGTCTTGATCATCTGCTTAGCTATCTTGAATACTTCATTCTTCTGGTCATCTCTACACATTATGTCTGGAAACCTTCTTTTCTCGGCATCCATCTTTGCTTTGTAGATTGCTTGCCTAGCTACTCTCTTGGCCTCCAGATACCTTTCTTTGTTAACTAACCCCTTTTTCCATTGACTCCACAGCCTTCTCTTCTCTTTCACATAATTTTCAACAGAAGTATTCCACCACCATGTCACTCTATGACGTGGAGGCCCTTTTGTCCAGCCACAGACTTGGTCTGTGGCTTTTAAAAGTGTATCCTTGATCTTCTCCCATTGCTCTTCTACACTTCGTAGGTCTTTTCCTGGACTGGCTCCCACAATTCCATTCACTTGATCTTCAAAGGCCTGCTTTACTTGTCCATCATTTAGTCTCCACACCTTTCTCCTTGGGATATACTTTCTTTTCACTTTATGTACTTTCTTAATCCTGAAGTCACAAATTACTGGCTTATGCTGGGTCACAAATTCTTCACCGGGTATCACTTTTACATCTTGCAAATACTTCCTGTCTTTTGTCTTTACCAAAATGTAGTCCACTTGAGTCATAGCTGTCCCAGACTCATAGGTTACCAGATGGCTATCCCTTTTCTTAAAAATAGTATTCGCCACCAACATATCCATGGCAAGTCCAAACTCTAGAATTCTTTCACCCTCCTTATTTCGGTCACCATATCCATTTCCTCCATGGACTCCCTCAAACCCAGATGCTGTTCTTCCAACATGGCCATTTAGATCACCTGCAATAGCAACAATTTCTTTCTCTGCCAGCTTACCAGTGACTGCAATGAGACTGTCATAGAATTCATCCTTGTCTTCTTCACTTAAGCCACATTGTGGTGCATACACTGATATTGCTGTGAAGATTGTCTCACCTATCATCAGTTTAATCAGCATAATTCGATCATTTATGCGTTTGACATCAATCACCTTGTCTATCCATTTCTCTGCAACAAAGATACCTACACCACCTGTGCCTTTTCCATTACCAATCCAAAACAGCTTGTATGTTGCCTTTTTCCCTTCTATCATTCTTACAGATTTCCCTCTCCATCGTGTTTCTTGGATGCAGCACAAATCAATGTGTCTTCGCTCCAGAAACTCTGCTACTTCACCAGATCTACCTCTCAAACTTCCCACATTCAGACTACAGAGTCTAAAGCTTGTCATCATTTCCTTCGGTTGATGTAGTAGCTTGATAACGGTCTGATTTTGCCTACATCGAGCAAAAGTCCTACCGTGCACGACACCTTCACTTAAATTAGTTCCAGTCCCGTTTACGCAGTTATGCTGGATATCTTTGGATGTCATTTCATGGTATGATGAGGCAGTGTTTTTATAGGCCGGATGCCCTTCCTGACACCAACCCATTAAGGTAATGGGGACCAGTGTTTTTATTGAGACACCATCTCTAGGTGATTGCCATCCAAGGCTGAAGAGCGCTTCACCTGCCAGTGAGAGAAAGACTATACCCCGCCAGTCCTCAAACGGGTTTTTCATGCTTGAATGAGACCAAGCATGGTCTTTGGGGGTATATGTGGTGGAAATATAAAGAACAACTGTATTAGTTACAAAGCTTGTAAAAAGTGTGTCCATGTGCATGGCATTAAACTGAAGAGTCACAAATAGTATGATTAGTAGATTTGAATGCAGGGTTTGTGTTTCAAAAATGCAGAATAAGCAGGAAGATGAACAAGTAAGAGATGACATACTGAGTGGATTAGAAAGAGGGGATAATTTTTGTTATGTGGGTGACAATTAATAAAGGTTAGGGAGAAAAGACACCAAATTATGGAAGGAAAGTAAGTCCTTAAAGGAGGGAAGCATTCTGACTTTAAAAAAACAACAATGATGATGGTGATGATGATAAGACATGGTCAATGCCTTTGAGCTTGGCCACAACAGCCCTTCTCAATCTATTTTCTTTCAGTACCGAGATGTGGTCTCTCAGTCTACCAAAAATAAGAGCAAGATCCACTAAGTGTTTGAATGATTCTTTTGTGGGTATATCAGAAACACAAGTATTTCTATTCTGACAACTATTTTTCACAACTACAAGTTTTCAGATCTCTTTCCCTTCCTTACTTAGTTTTTGCACTTGAATGGTTTTGAGTTTTAAACTAATTTGGACCATTGGTCATTGTATTAACTCTTTTGATTGTTGATTTGTGTTTTCTTTTCATTGTTGCATTCCAATACTTCAAAGTACTCATGAAAATGGCTATTTGGTTTCTCCAGAATAACAAAAGTTTTAAAACATGCTTTGTTAGTGTTTTTCACAGTTGGTACAGGTGCAATAATACTTGCTAATAATCACACATTGCTTTTTGCTTTGGCACATTGTGTTTTCTAGATTTGTGGGTTTCCTATTATTTTAAAAGATGTTGGAACCTTGTGTGCTGTAATTACAAGTCAAAGGAAGTGAACACAGAAAACGTAGATGCCATTTTGATTAACGACTGAAAAATATAACTTGTTATTGAAATGCGGTGACTGACGATAATGTAAACATGATGTAACAAAGATGGTTGGTGAAGTAGCATATGCAACATCCCCCTTCCTATGAAATAAAAAGCTAAATAACAAGATTGGTGTAACTTTATATCCTCATCTTGTCTTATGACATACCAAAGCCCTTAAATCTTGATAGGAGAGTTATTTTTCATCTTGTATGTTCTGTGTTAAACTTAGTCACAGTTTTTGGTATTTCTACTAGTGCCTATTTCATGGGCATGATTGATAAATCTGATTGAAAACAGTAATTGTGAAATCGTAACTCAAAGTTTTTAAAATTTTCTGCTATATTCTCAGATAGTTTAAGTTCTTGTCTCTTGTGAGAATTCATTGTAAAATAAGAGGAGTAATAATGAATAATAGTATGTATAATCACTTCTGACGCCAAGTTACAAGTCAAAGGAAGTGAACACAGAAAACGTAGATGCCATTTTGATTAATGACTGAAAAATATAACTTGTTATTGAAATGCGGTGACTGGCGATAATGTAAACATGATGTAACAAAGATAGTGGGTGAAGTAGGATATGCAACATGGTTACTGCATTTATTATACCAGAGTGATATTTGGTTGACCATTATTAACTTTATTGTGCATTGTTTTTCATGTAGGTCCATTGGATCTCAGAGAAGCAGCTATGGAGAGAAAATCATGTTGCAATGTACAGTTTGAACCTAGATATGCAAAGAAATCAAGACAAATGGCTTTTGAACATTCACGAAGGCTGAGTAGTAGAATTGCACATAAAAAAGTTCAAAAAAAAAGTCGCATATTAGAATTACCAAGGGAGATCCTGGTGCTCATATTGTCTTACTTACCAGCAAAGGATCTGCTTAAAGCCCGACAGGTGTGGTCTTTTTTATTACTTATGATTGTCATTTGAAAATAATACTTGTTTTTGAGACAATATTTGTATTGGGCTACCTTTTTTATATGACGGTAGCATATTGACATGGTAGTAGACAACAAAATAGGTAAACAACTAACCAGATGTTCCAGTCATAAGAAACTCATTGTTTCTGCCCTTGTCAATCCACAAAAGTCTTTGATGTTATTGCTCAATCTAGTTTTTGGTCTGTCTCTGCCTCTCTTTTTAGTAACCATGCCTTTAAAGAAGAATTTTAACCAGACTGTCATGCCTCAAGATGTGACCTATGAAGGATAGCTGGGATGCTTGTATTGTGTTTAACAAACAATTTTTGTGGTTGATCTTTTGCATTACTGACTCATTAGTTACCCTGACTGTCCAACCAATAAATCCCATATCAGGCATGTCATTCCTTAATATATCATAATTTGTATGCCTACATTAATTATTTTGAGCCATATATATATATCTATCACCATTGTATATGTAGATATGTATGGTTACAGAACTTATTTTATGTCTGGTACACATTTTAGTTTGCATATAGGTTAATGTTATTTTTAAGCTATAATATAGGCTACATCTTAAACTCTGCAGAGTAATATTTACATATACATGATTTAAAAACAACTCTAGATGATCTTCGAAATTAATGGTGAACTGATACATAGCAATTTACATGGTAGCTTACTAAAATATTCCAATATTCATGATCTCTCATAA
>RDPX01000037.1:600267-643085 GCA_003991215.1 Morbakka virulenta
TTTCTGGATCTCGTGGAGGTTATGTTCGCCAGGTAATTTTTCGACAAACTTTGGAGTACCTTTCTTTATCATGCCTAGGGCGCCTACGATGACATGGAGGGTCGTTGGTTTGAGGTTCCACATTTTCTCAATCTCTATTTCGAGGTCTTTATATTTACTTAGCTTGTCAAACTCCTTGACAACTATATTTTTGTCTGATGGAACACTCATATCTATCAAAAAGCAGATCTTATTTCGATGATCTTTCACAATAATGTCTGGGCGATTGGCTTGAATGGTTCTGTCTGTATTTACTGGGAAGTCCCACAGGATGGTAACGTTTTGGGCTTCAGTTACTGGTGGAGGGTGGTTTTCATACCAGCTCTGGTGGGTGTCCATACCATAGTGTTTGCAAATACCCCAGTGTAGATATTGTCCGATTCTATCATGTCTTTTGACATACTCACTGGGGTTTAAGACAGGGCATCCAGACACTAGGTGGTCTACTGTTTCAACAAATTTGTCACAGAAGCGGCATTTCGGGTCTGCTCCATTTTTTAAGATGTTCGGTTGATAGTTTCGCGTGAAGAGACTTTGGTCTTGTGCAGCTATGATAAAGCCTTCAGTTTCTGCTTTTAATCCTGCACTCCTCAGCCACTGATGGGTTGCTTGTTGATCGACATCAGCGTTTTGGCTTCGGATTACATATTGACCATGTAGAGCCTTCTGACTGTATTTTTCTGATAGCTGGTTTTGACCTTTCTTTTTTGCATGCTTTTTCACTTTCTTCGCTACTTTTGTTGCATGGAGGTCTTTATCGTTAACAATTTGTTCAACTTCTAATTCATTTTCAAATTTCGTGGTTTCTCTGAATACGGAGTGAAGCTTTTTACTATTTTTGTGTTGCAAAACCAGTTGCATCATCCAGTCATTTGAGACTTTTAAATAATGTTTCGTCGCTATCGTTGTTGTTTTATAAGAAAGTTCCAATTGAACAAGGCCGCGACCTCCTTTCCTTCTTGGTAAGTAAAGACAATCAACATCAGTTTTCGGGTGAAGTGACCTGTTCGATGTTAATAATTGTTTCCTTGTTTTTCTATCCATTTGCTGTATATCAGATATATTCCAATTAATAATGTTAAAACTATACTGTACAACTGGTATGGCAACGGTGTTGATGGCCTCTATTCGATTCTTTGAGTTCAACTCTGTTTAAAGGACCAGCCTTACCCTTCGATAATATTCTTTTCTGATTTTTTCTGTCATTGACGCGTGCTCTATTCCGCCTCCTTCATTCACTCCCAAATATTTATAGCTTGACTCCGGGTCTAGCTCCTTGATAATGGTTTCAATATAAAGGTTAATTGAATTGCTTTCTCGCAGTTTTCCTTTCATAAATTTTCCCTTACCACACTTGTCAAGCCCGGACTCCATGCAGATATCTTTACTAAATTCACTAACAGTTGTAAGTAATCCTTCGAGCTGTTGGTCATTTTTCGCAAATAGTTTCAGGTCATCCATGTAAAAAAGGTGATTTACAACTTTGTGAAAGATGGAATAACCTGAGCCTGAGTTATTAAGTTCATTTGAAAGAGGTATGAGGGAAATACAGAAAAGAAGTGGGGAAAGAGAGTCTGCCTGGAAGATACCTCGTTTGATTTTGATAAGATCAGATTCACTCATGGCGTTTTTGTGGCTGAGAAAAACCCGTGTTTGTCATTTAGACATACTACTGCAAATAAAGTTAGTGGTGAGTGGAGAAACTTTGTAAAGGTTTAGACTTTTAAGTATTCAGTCATGGGGAACACTATCAAACGCCTTTCTGTAGTCGATCCATGCAGTACTCATATTTCTTTTTTCACTTTTACAGTTTTCTAACAACATTCTATTAATCATCAATTGACCTTTACATCCTTTCTGTTCTTCTGGAAGGATTGAATTATTTTCAAGAAACTTATATATTCTTTTAGATATTATTGGGGTTAGAATTTTATAAGTTGCCCCTTCAGTAAGCCAGTCATGGATAATTTTAGGATTTTTCATCAGATCGTTGTAAGATCTTATGAGAGTATCATGTAACTCTGTTAAGGAATTCAGCCAAAAATTGGGAATCTTGTCGAGTCCTCGAGATTTCCATTTTTGGGACTTCCCAGTAGCAGACTTGAGTTCTTCGATCATTATTGGTTCCCATTTTTGTTCACTAACATCAGACAATCGTTCTTCCTCTCTACCCTATCCATTCCGCTTAAGAGTTAAAATTTTTTTCATTACCCCATATACGCTTCCAGAACTCTTCCATGTCTTCTATCTTCGGTGGCTCTTCATCTTGCTTTTTCCTAGCTCTCTGTAAAACTTCTTCTCATCCGTCTTAAAAACCTTGTTTTGACTGTAAAATTTGTTTCTTTTATCCAATCGCCGTAATCTTTGTGCATTTACTTACATTTTTTGCGTGTTTCTTCTGCCGTAACAATAGAGTTTAAACCATTAATATTGTATTTCTTTTTAAGCTTTCTACTCTTCCTTGTCTTAACATTAACACCTTTTGACATTTCATCTAATATTGATATTTCTGCCCGCAGAAAATCAATCTCTTTCTGAATTTTTACTTTCCATTTTAGTGGTTTGTTCACATGTGGCTTCTTTTTTATTTTGATTTTAACACCTGTATCATGGGTTATTGCTTTGGCAGTAGAGTACATAAGATTATTAAGCGACGTCAAATCTTTATCAGTGTTTTGTACAATATTACTCAGAGCAACGTTATAGAAAGTAATTGTAGTTCTTGTTATTTTGTTCCAAGGATAATTTGGGTAGAGCTCTTTCAGACATTGGCATGTTTTCAGTTTTGCTTAACTCTCTTAGTATATTTTCACGGGCTATTTCAACTTTCTCCTTGTTCTCATTAATAAATTCATTTGAATTTTCATCATTAGTTAATTTAACGACTCTGACGACTGGCTCACGCAACTCATCAACATTATCTTCATTTATTTCCGCTTCTACTTCATACACATCGTATCCATTCATCCTAATCTCTGCTCATCTCCTAGTCATTCAACCTCTTATTGTTAATAGTGGCTCTTCTCACATTCCCGAGCATATTAGCATCAATATTAGCGCGACAATCATCACCAACTATTTGTCTCCATAACAAATAGTTTTTTTCCGTTAAATTTCGTTGTGGTCTTAGTTGCGCGGTGTAAAAGGCTCTTTAAACATACTTATAATCCTCAGTAGACCATTTGTTTCTTTTTTCTTTTTGAGGTCGGGGTATCACCACAGATTCAGGATTAGGAATTATCTGGTTCTGATTACCTTGTGGATCATTTGTTGAGGACTTCATTCCAGTAGCACACTTTTTAATCTCAGGCTGGTTTCTCCCTGAAGGACGCGACCCTTGGTAACCCGCGCGACCGCCGATGCGGTATGAACTATTTCTGGTTTCATCATTAAAAGAGGGGGTGCATTTTAATCTTTCTACCAAGGGGCTAGGTATTCCGTTCCAAATGCCACTTGGTACTTCATGTCCACACGGTATGTCTACGTGGACAGACTTTACTCCGGCGGACGTCAACCCGGTATTTTAAGGCCTCGGAGTAGGCTAACAGGTGCTACACCTTGCCCAAGGGTGACCTGGAGAAAGTTGTAGTAAAGGGTAACCTCATTCTCCCATGTCGAAACTCCACAACCGGATGTAGTTTATCGTCATACCCAGGACGTTATTATTATTTTATAGAAAGAGACTTTAAGAAGAGCGAAGAACTTAGCATCCAAGTTCCTTTTCTTGGATTAAATGATATCCAAATAAAAGCATCTTATTCAATTTTTTACAACTGGAAAGTAGGCGATGATTTGGTGCTTTTTGCTCTCAAAGCACGTTTAAGTTTACTTTCTACAAATTTCGCATGTCACCTTTGGTACAGGACAAATCCCTGTTGTCCGCTTTGTTTTCATCACACACAGAGTATCTCTCATTTGTTCAATGGATGCAAGGAGTCCCATAAGGAATTCCTTGCATCTGTTGCTGTTTCATTGCCCGGAAGTTGGACATAGCTTGTGAAATGAGGCTTAACTTACCGCAACCTCAAAATCTATTTATTCAGTGTTGATTTTTGTTTGTTTCAAATAGAGCGTATTGAAGGTTATTTTTTGCTCACATCCTTTTATGACCAGGTCATGCAGTCTAGTATGCCTTCCCATATACACCTTTTGAAGACTTATCAAAAAGAACTAGAAGATTTGATGAGGTAGGTGATTTTTCAGTTTCGTTCGTGGTCCTAATATTATGTAATTTGGAGTACACACTTCTCACCATAACAAATCACGTTAATTTGCCATGGACATGTGTATTTAATATCCGAACATTTGTCATCAGACCTAGCAATAGACAAATACTAATTAATAATAACCAGAGAACTGGTGAAAAGATGAGGATGAGAGAATTGTCAAAAAAGTGCGTGGTAACGAATGTTGATTAATTGCCAATTGAAAATATCCGTCGCCACAAGAATTCAGTTGTGTTCAGATCATACCACCTAGACAACAGAACCGAAGATATTTATAGTAATACTTTCGCCTGTTCCATGATTTTTATACCATGACTGTGTAAATTTAAACGTAATGTCATGGTTTCGAGCACTGGCTGCACAGATAATTGGACTGATTACCAACTGGAATTTTTATTTAGTGGGAAAGAAAAGAAGTTACGTACAGTACTTTCAGGTTGGTGATTATAGTTCAAACCTTGGACATCTTGCATATCAAACTAGTGGTCTTCCCCGTAGAACTACTTTGCTTGAAATGTGTAAGCAGTTCCTTCTCAGATGCATTATGAAATCTTTCTCTGCTGTTCAGCTCTACAGTAAAGGTTAACTGCATTTACAATCTCTGTGTACCCTATCATTGAGGGGAATTAAGTTTAGTTGCAGAACTTTTGCCCTCGAATATAAATTCTGGCAATTTGATTATTATTTTCCTGCATGTATCTGTAACAAAATCGATATGTCCCCAAAAGGTGCTTTTCTTCATTTTGACTGTTGCGCATAATGGCACGGTCAATATGTACACTGCCTCCATCTCAACATTCTTTCATTCTTTGGACCCATCACCTTCACGCCTTCTAGGGCCATATCTTAAGACGCAACTTAACTATATCGTTGCTTCGTTGTTGGTATATTCCAGATACAGTTAATATTCTTTCGCTGTATAATTGAGAGAAGCATTTTGATAGTAGACCTTGGTAGTCTTTTGGTGCGGAAGAATGTAGGGGTATGTATAAAGCCTTGGCTACATTTGCTAGCAGACGGTGTTGCTGGCTGCTGGTGGAAAACACAACTTCTGCCCACGAGAATTCACGAAAAACCTCGTCTCTGTTGAATTGTAAGTAGACAAAAAAGTTGTCTTTTTTTCATCAGAAATTAGCAATTTCTTAACAGATTACTTTAGGAAAGTGGTATTTTGTTTGTTTTTATAGGGTTTTTAAGCCTGGTTAGAGTTTGCTTTTTACAAGGCAAAAATAATCACTGCCAAGTTTAGAGTCTTCAGGAAAGAAAACAGGATCCACTATTAGCGATGTTGGATATAAAACAAATCAAGTTTTCCCCAAAAAAGACGAAGTTTAAAACACCTGGCTATTGCTTTCATATACCTCGATATTTAATAGAAAGTTCACAGTTAATAAGTATTTTTGTGGAAAGATAATTACTGGCCCTTATAATGGCGTTCTTTGACAGACCTTTTTAATAATTTTTTTCCATATAAAACTGTCATGACAAAAACCAAAGTAAATAAAAAAAACTTTTAAGCGCATTCCAGAATTTGTATTGTAAGGAATTTAACCACGTCGAATAATTTACATACCTGAAATCATAGTCTATGAATCAGCATGTACACATTTGCCTTCTGAAATCAAGCATATCATATTTCTTGTTGCTGGTCCATATTACTTAATTAAAAAATGAATTAATTCAATTTTTTCGATTTTCTTTTTTTCTTATTTTCTCCATTTTTTTAATTGATTTTAAGTCCAGAAAGTCTTACGTTATCAGACAGAAATAAATGTAGTGTTTTGTCCGGAACGTTTATAACGACAAAAACGTCATCTTCAGCTAATTCATCACTTTAACATGGAAGGTAAATTCCCTGGCCACACACTATCCAAAAGCCCTGATAAAAAACGCGTTTGGTGCATGCATATTCAAGGCATGATAAACCACGCTTAAAGAAGAGATGTAAGATATTCAATGTGTATTAATCTGTAGAAACAATCAAGTAGTGATTGTCTTGTTCGTACTTGAAATTACGTTTGAAGAACCTTATTTGCGTTCACTGTATTTGGCTCAGTGTGTCGAAGTTTTGTTGCAGAAAGTCAAGTTACACTCTTGGATTTACGATGGTTAAGGAAACAGTTTTTGACCACCTTTGTTTCTGTGAGTACCATGTCAATAGCAAATTGATAAGCCTCTTTTAAATAGAAGTTTGCATTAAAAATGCAACTATTGTTTTTTTTTATGTATTGCTGCAGGGTCATTTTGATCGATTGGCTCATTGAGATAACAGACACAAAGGACATGCCACCAGAAACTATTTTTATTGCAGTTGATATTCTTGACCGTTATCTTTTGGCAAGACCAGTCCGTAGAGTTAATCTACAACTTGCTGGGACAACAGCATTACTTATAAGCACAAGGTAAGTTGTCTAATGTTTTACAATTAATATGCATGATACTCTGATAACTAATGCTTAATCAGAGTTTCATTAATAAGCATCGATTTGGCACTTATCTCAGGAAGTTTCTTTATATTGATTTCTTTTCGCACGTGGTAGAGTCCTACAAGATACTATGGGGTTACTTTCAGGAAAAGGAAGTGAGGAGAATATAACTGGTTTTCCAAAAATGTGCGTAAGACGGGAAAGTATGCCTGAATGCTTAACAGAGCTGGTGAACGGAAATTGAGGTAGCTCGACAAGAATCGGCAATGCATATAGGAAAGCAGAGAAGTTTTATTTATTGGCTTGATCTACTTTGAATTTGAGCGCCGAAAAAATTAAGTTTGTCAGAGCCCTGGAGTCGATGGCTTAGTAATTATGGTAAGAACGATATAAGTTTTACAGAGAAAATATTTTGAGTGACGGATTAGTATGGACAGAGGGTGATAAGGGATGAACACTGATTAAACAGACAATAACTGGTGATGAGATGGAAGGAGGAAAAATGAGAAGTTAGAACATTTCCATCACAATAGTGTGAAAAATGGGTAGAAATTTTCATTCCCGAAAGAAATGAAGCGAATGAGGGGAAATAAAGAAGATGCCCACAGGAAAATAGGAAGTGGACGAAATAGAAACAATTGGTTGTCTGGTTCTCAGTGGAAGTATCAACACGAAACCCGAAATCAAGGTAATTGTTTCCTTTGAGAGACCTGATATGATTTATGGCTAAGTGACATGAGCTGTGCAGAAAACAGAACGACAATTGAAAAAGAACAGAAATAGATATCCTGAGATGGATGATTGGCGTTTTATTGAAAGAGGAGTGAAGAAATGATGAAATGAAGGTCAAAAGAACAAGACTTGGTTGTTCGAACTCGCACAAATAGTTGAAAAAATCTAATTAGGAAAAGACGGAGACAACCAATAAAAGAAAGGTGGTTACTTTAAAAGAACTTGTGTTAGGTGGAAAGATTACGGAGAGAGATTAAAATTCCTATTCTGGAAGAGAAGAATCAAAGCATTTTGGCGTCAATGTACAAGTGCCCAAGGCAAAGGACTCTGTCTGGTACCAATGTAAAGGAGTTCGTAGTGATAATATTTGTTGTTATTGTTGTTGTTGTTGGTGGTGGTAGTAGTAGTAGTAGTAGTAGTAGTAGTAGTAGTAGTAGTAGTAGTAGTAATAGTTGTAGTAATAGTTGTAGTAGTAGTAGTAATAGTTGTAGTAGTAGTAGTAGTAATAATAGTTGTAGTAGTAGTAGTAGTAGTAGTAGTAGTAGTAGTATTTTGTGCTGTATCATTTTTTGTTGTTTGTTATTACGTTATGACTTTTCCGAATTTTCTTTAAGTTTTATTTTTTACAATCATCACATATTAAGTTGCTGGCCAATAGCCGTAGGACTAGATTGAAGGAATAAAAATTAACTAAAAGTAGCTTTAATAGGGTACAGCAATTTTACTTGTTTCGCACATTCGCAGGTAGGACTGATGATAGAGTACACGGGGTTTTGTCTGTTTAGGCTTTTTTCCATAAGATTAAGTGCGAGCGAGAATTGGGCATACAAGTACAAGTACAAGTAGGTGTAGTAATGCAGATAAAATGGTTTAGTCAAAGGTCGCTGTATATAATTTGATATATTTAAGTTGACACCCCCTGATTTTATTTATTTAATTAGTTACTGAAATACAAACTGCCAATTCTTAAAATTAAGTCATTCATGCTCATCATCTTAATTTCTTTTAATAATTTTTTCAAACGTCTGGAAACAAAATGATCCTAGTATTTTTTTTAAATGAAACTCGACATATTAATTGTTTGTTTTACATAATGCGCTACAGCTAGCGTCCTGTATTTTCATATGTTATTCAATTTAACTTTTACTGAAGGTTTTGTTGTGAACGAAATCAGCTGCTGACAATCCGTGAATCCTCCTGGTTAACAGATAACACATATGGTTACAGAGAGGTTGTTTAGTAAGTCACAAAGAAGTGTTTTGCATTTCGTTTTTACCACGAGATAATTTATGGAAATAAAGTAATGCATTATATCCCACATATTATTTTGCTGTGAAGGGTCAATATGACTTAGATAAACGAATCAAGACTGTAGAAAATGGCCCAGAACTTTGGAAAAAAGCACTGGGTTAGGGTACTGCTGTAATGGATGACTTCCCTTTAAAGTCCATTTTAGACGAAACATGTGAAATAGACAATCACAGCCATCCTATTCTTTTTTTCACAAAATTCAATTTTATCTTTCTGCCATAAGTGTTATGGTAAAAGCATTAACCTCAGTAAGGAATTCATTTATTCCTTTTGAAACTTAAAGCTAGCTTTTCGTGTTGGTTTTTTTTTGTTTGTTTTTACTAATTCTTGTTTTTTCTTTTTTCTTTGTTTGTTGTTGTTGTTGTTGTTTTGTATAGTTTTTTATTGGGACTTTAAGAGAATTTTTTTAAACAAATTTCGTTTAGTCCAGTTCAGTTAACCCAGTGTTTTCACTGGCTTCTGCTTCCTTATTTCATGTCTGGACCATATTCTGGAAACATGTAGACTGGATGTGACGTCGCGAATAAATCACCCATTGATGAGAAGAATTGGTCAGTTGGTCACGTTACTCCAAAGCCTTGATAGGGTTTTGAGTCAACAAAGTATATCTGTTTGCTGTTTTATGAAAATAGTACTTGTAATTTAAAAGAATATTACCTAGTTTTTTAATACAAAGTACGAAAGTCAGTTTCACACGCCAAGGCAGTTTGGAGTATGATAGCAGTACACTTTTATTTTTTTTATCAAAGTATCATTTTTGGATTTTAGATAAACAGACATGGTGTATTGGTGCTTGGATGCCATTTAGGATTTACTGTTTGTTTTGTTTTTGTTTTTTCAATCAGCATGATGGCTGAATACACGGGGGTCTTGAAGGGGCAATTTAAGACACCAAACGTCTACCATATGTCAAAAATACTATCAACACTAGCACAGGTGAGACCCTCGTTTTTCATTTTCGTTATTCCTTTTGACCTGAATAAAGTATTGGGAATTTTCATAATAAATTTTTTTGGTCTTTATGAAACGGTAGCTCAGAGCAGGGGGGAAGGGAATTATTGTTTGCAAGTGTGAGTTGTACTATGTGGGTTGCTTTTGCCCTTTTTGTGTCATTAGGTTTCTTCAGGTTACATAATGGTCAATACTGAATATTAAGCAACCAACAACTTAGCATAGATGCATTTAGCCCAGTTAAATATATAGGTTTTTTGTTTTAGAAAGTATGTCGGCATGATGTAAGTTTTACTGGAGAATTTTAAAAAATGAGGAAAACCTTTTGTTGATGATGCTGGGGTAACTATTTAATAACTGTTACTTTTTTACTTGCTTTTTTTAAGTCATTTAAAGCTTACTGTTTAAGCCATTTACAGCTTGCGTTTGAAAGCATGAAATCGTATACCGTTTTGTTTGAAGGAGGTCAGTTATTTACGGGAAACTGTGAACTTGTAAAATGGTACGTTTTATTTAGACTGGTCTATGTAAAACTTCTTCTTTTTTTTTAATAAATAGGAAAAGTGACCTTTTCCCCTTTTGAAAGCCAGCAGTTGACCACTTGCATCTTATTGTACTAAGCAGTTGCTTGTTATCGTGAATTTGTGTTTTCTCCTCAGTTCAACGACAAAGACGACATCTTAATGCGGTATATTCTGGAATCATCACTTAAGTTTACAGATTTTGGAAGGTTAGAAAATTTTTTCAATAATTTTTTTTGTTTACTACCACCACACAGTTCAAGGAAATTTGGGCTCTGGAAAGGTTTACTGTGTTTCAGTTGGTGAAACGTTTTTAACACTTGACGAAGCATATAAAGATAGGCCACATCTGTTAATTGTTATTCGCAAAGACTGATCTATGTTAGCAGCTTCCAGATGTAGTACATGGTTTAACATCACTCTTTTTAGCGATACGCGGCCATTATATAATTTCCCGCTATTGCCAGAAATTTGTTTTCATGCCGATCAGAAATTATACTTCCAAAGATATCTGCCTATTACGTCAGGGTTTCAGGATAGCCATTTTTGTCAATGGTGGGAAAAAAGAAAATGTTTAGAATTTTGACCGGAATTATACTGTAAATTATAGACTGCAAGTTTGTAATATTGAAAAAGATTTTTAGTGCATGAAAGTGAAATATGTAACTCATTATTTTTCCATTTTTAGTTTAGTAGGAGATGTTACGGGAACTTCCTACAATGTTTTTTGTCTCCTTATTTTAACAGATANCTATCTATCTATCTATCTATCTATCTATCTATCTATCTATCTATCTATCTATCTTGGTCGATTTTCACATCACCCTTTTTAGCGTTACGCGGCCATTATATAATTTCCCGCTATTGCTAGAAATTTGTTTTCATGCTGATCAGAAATTATACTTCCAAAGATGTCTGCCTATTACGTCAGGGTTTTAGGATAGCCATTTTTGTCAATGGTGGGAAAAAAGAAAATGTTTAGAATTTTGACCGGAATTATATTGTAAATTATAGACTGCAAGTTTGTAATATTGAAAAAGATTTTTAGTGCATGAAAGTGAAATATGTAACTCATTATTTTTCCATTTTTAGTTTAGTAGGAGATGTTACGGGAACTTCCTACAATGTTTTTTGTCTCCTTATTTTAACAGATACAAAAGCTCGTTAATAGCATCAGCTGCCGCTTTGGTTGTCAACATAATTAAAAATTACGGTACTGTTTTATTTTAATTACCTGTAGAATTATGTGTGTGGAGCAAACTATATTGATTATCTCGTTTTAGGCAATACTAATTTGATTTGAATGTGTTCACCCATTATAAAAAGATAAGAATTACTCTTTTCATGTATTGCATAAGCATAAAGTTTTCTTAGTGTTGTAGCTAGGGAATGGCTATATTTTTACGGGATCTTGGGAGGGGGGTTATCGTTTTCCCCTTGGACTCGTAACCCGGAATTAAGTTAAACTGCAAGAAGTTTTCTCATGGGGCAATTCCTAATGTCAAATACTGGTTGTTAAGAGACTGTTATGGTGTTGAACTTTAATGCGAAATGGAACTAAAAACCTGTTGATTATCGTGCACTTTAATAATCACGAAGTCATCGCAGAACTTGATGTGGACGCCGGACACCGATCATTGCCTGATCAGAAACAATATTTATCCGGTCAAAAGCTGGTCTTGACGGACAATTTGCCCGGCGAGCTTTTATTATAGTGATCTAATGTACAAATTTTACTTTCGAATTGATTTTTGAACGACCAAGTTTGTTTTAGTCCGTAATGTTTTATTTCATTCACGCACGCAAGTTTCCCTCTATATCCTTCGTCGTCATTAAATCGTATTTATAAAATCCTACAATTATATAAGGAGAAACCTCTTCTTTTTACCTGCTTTCTTTTGACTGAATGATGTTAATGTGCCTCTTGGAGACATATGAAAACAATAAATGCAGTTCGTGTTTAAGGACATTAAACTCTGACGTCATTACCATCAATTATTGTTCTTTATGTTTATGCAAAGTGCTGGCGCCGAGATACTTCGCCATTCACTGATAAGAGAGCAATTTCAATGGTTGCATGCAGTTCCTTGTAAAAAAAGAGGATACGTTAAAAAAAGAAGTTATCTCAATGCTCTTTTGTGTCTGGCGCCAGTTAATATTCTGAAAAATAATCTTTTGGAGAGGATTTCAGTTCCCCTGTAAAATTATTGTTTTCTTTTTATTTAATTTTTATCGTTTTATCCTTCAACGCAGTAAATATTCGTTCTAAGATGAAGATTAAAAAAAATTGGATCTTATATGACACTGTACGGTGAAACATGCAGCACAATCCACCAGAGTGTACATTTTTTCAGGGAAGAAATACAGAGTATATTTACCTAAAACATTCGTTGTGTTTGTGCAACATTTGTGCCATTCCAACACTGCTAACAACAGAAAGTTACATGCGAGCATTAGAGTGGGATTCTGTAATAACTAAAACTCAAAGGTACTCGAAATATCTGATCGAGATGAAAAAAATTCCCTTTAGAAGGAACAAGTATTTTTACGGCATTTAAATCAAAACGTAAGTCCTCAAAGAAGAAGCCACCTAATACACTACACAACAGGAAGAAAAACCTTTAACTTGTACAATTACAGATGCAACTGCTGAAAAATGAAATTGATAACCTAGAACTTATTCAGTTTCAGAGTGGTTGATGCACATTATCAAAAAAGTGGAAAGATAAATGAGTACATTGTCTTACCCGCAATAAAGATTTAGGCGAGTGAAAAACCAAGACGTTGTAATCAAAGTCAATGTAAGCATTATGAAAAATTTGAAAGTTAAAAATTCGGAAACAGTAACTCTAGCGACGATAATCACGACATAACAGAGTTTGATTTATTTCACGGTTGATTAGGTTATTTTATGCATTTGTTCGATACGAAAGTTCATTCATTTTAGCAAAGTCAAGTTAAATTCAGGAAAAGTGTTCATAATATTATTGTTATTTATCTATTACACAGTAGAACGACAGTTTGGAACGACCTTACGACCTTACTAAAATTATTGAAATAATTGTGTCTTCTGTTTTCCTTATTTCATTTTGTTATCAATCATTATAGCAGTATATACGCAAACTTTATAGCTTATCTTTTGGTTTAGTTGAACATAAAGAGTATTTTTGAAAAGAGAAAATATAAATAATGATATTCAGGCCATGTACTTATTTTGTTCCAATTAATAATGATTTTGGACGACCGAAACTATTAGTAAATTCTGTTTAAAATCCATTTCTTATTCAATAGATAGTTATATGAACCCTGTCTTATGAACAATATGAACCTCAAAAAACATTTTCGTTCATTTTGTTGTTAAGTGTCTCCAAAAGCAATGTTTCCCATCTTTATTTGAAAGTTAAATGAGTTCCATGAACGAGTTTGATCACAACCCCTGTTTGTATTTAAAAAGAAGGCAGACATCTTTTAAAGATGAAATAAATCTAATGAAATGTTTAGAGGTACTTTGTGAATGTAAAAACGTTCTTATTTGTGACGTAAGTTGATTATATGACGTTATACTTGAGGTTTTATCCTTTTAATAAAAAGATCAATAACGCTGAAATGAAACCAATTTTTTTTATACCCAAAATCTTGCATTAAGGCATCGGTGTCTACATCCGGATATTTGAAATTTCTGCATTTTCAAGTCTGGTAAATACGGCCGTATTTATAATAAGGAATTTTCTGCCCAACAGTTGTAACTCGACGAAACTCTAGTTATTCCGTCTGATCATTCGATGCAGGCATCCGAATGAAGCAGAAAAGCGCTTATTATTGCCTGGATACATGGTTGGAAATAAAACTAACGCCCTTCTACGTATCTGCTTACCAGTGACAGAGTTTCGTTTAGCTCTCGTTTTGACATAGTCAAATAAAGCAGATTCAACTAATGGAAATTTAGCTTTTGACTGTAATCCTTGTTTTCGACCGTACGTTGATTCCTGGAGGAAGAGCAGTCGACATGAATACCGTTTGTTTGCACCATGCCTTCAAATTTTTTTCTTGGAATTCCTAACTTTTTAGATGCATCTCGAAATCCGACCTCGTTGGCTGTTTCTTGTGACTTTGGCTTCCATGTTTTAAATTTTGCTTGAAGTTTTGATAACATTCTTCGTATTATGATTGCATTCGATTTGAATGTTATTATTGCGTTCGAAATCTGTTTGTGCCCAGGTGTAATGGTCGGATTGGCAAGTTTATATTTAGTGTAAGTAGAATGCAATAGTGAGAGCAACTAGGTGTCGTACCGGTGTTATTAAATTTAACTGTTTTATTACTGGACGTTATATATATATATATATATATGTCTCAGAAACTCTGTGCTGCACTGATGAACCCACAAAGGGCGAAACAGTACTGTATGTAGCTTGAGTATATATATATATATATATATATATATATATATATATATATATATATATATATATAAGGGTATGGACCCCACTTATTGAAAAGGAGCTGTTTTGTTGAAGAGAGCCCGTTAGTCAACACGATGAACATCCCGTGAAAGTTCTGAAAGATGATGTAGCTGTGGGGCACATTCCACTACTGTTTTCTAAAACGTTTACCTTTATTTTGTTGTCTGGCTGCTCTATAAAAGTTTGCGTGACTGGAAAATGAGAGAACAGAAAAGGAAATAGACTTAAGATTCCTTGTTTAGTGACTGTCAAGGTGTCAGAACATACGTTGTTAAAAGTAGAGCCTATTAAAGCCTTATGTAAAGGACTAATTTACAAAAATATATATGCCGTATGAAAATCGCCTTGTTTATGCTATTTCTCATTGTAAATAGAAGAAATCTGATAGGTGAAAAACAGGGTGGAATTAAGGTGCCACGGTGCCTTTATCTGGATTGAATTCGTATCAACAGCTGTGGGTGTCATGCTCTTGACAAGACCAATGAAATGTCTAACTTGAAGGGCGTCTTTCTATCCCTTAAATCTATGCAGGCCAGAACTATCTCATTCCTACGAATTAGGAGGGCCAAAAAATGTGGGGAAAATCTATTAAAGAAGAGGATTGGACTAAGCTGTTGTGGATTACTCGTGTGATTATTATGGTTTACACGATTTTTTCACTAGCTTTATTCTTCCGGTAATGAAGAGTAATGTAATTGTACAACAGGAGGTTCAGACTTTTAAGCTCCCTCGTTGTTTTTATTTTCATTGCTCGGAGCATTTGTTTTTTACTTTGAAGGCATTTTCTTGTTTGCAGATAATCTTGTGTGAAATAATTTTAACTTGAGATTAGTAATTGTATTAAATTTTGAAAGTACAATTTTGAAATGGTTTTTCCACCTGTTTGTGCCGATTTGCAAGTAGTTAGTGTCATTGGGTGGAAACAAATATAAAAACTTATTGTTCTTTTTGATAAACGAGTTATTCATGTGAACTAAGACCTGAAGCCGTTTTATCAAAAAAGTGTTGATAAGGAGGGACCCGAATTATGAAACCATATTTTAATTGTTGCCCTATTCATTGCCCAACACCAAAAACAGATACAGGTACACCAAGTTTTAACAAAGAAACAAGTTGAGTGTCGTTCTTTCTGACCTTTATCTGTACTTCAATCCATACATTACCCATAATTGGCAAAATAAGTATGACATAAATTATATCCCTGGGTTTTGTTTATTCCAGATCCATGGCCAATACGAATGGAACTCTTTACTGGATTTGAGGTTATTGACCTAGCAAATTGCGCGATGTTATTATCATCGAAGTGGTAAGTTAAATCAAACGTTAGGGGTTTTTTTGTTGTTGTTTTTAAGTTCGACTGAAAACTTGGGCCAGGCATGATATTTTGAAAAATATGGGTTGTTGTGGAGTTGGAGGGGGGGGATATTCGGAATTTTATTAGGATGAACCATACCTGTGTTCACAATTTCCCTCTTACCACGGGATAGTTGCAATCTTTTTGTGTCATTTGCTATCAGATGTTTAGTGCTAAGTTTAACCATAATTGTTTAGTTTTTCCACGGTGCTCTGTTAATTTATTAACCGTTGATTCATTGTTAAGACTGTTTTTGCCTTTTTTTCATCATTAAATAATATTCTGATAGGCCTTGGTACAACGACAATATGTTTCTCATACTTTGATAAAACCGACGGACCATGCGGTTTTTGATTTACAGGTGTTCATTCGGTTGTTTATTGTTTGCTTTGACTTATACACGATGTGAAAATGCAGCTCATCAGTTAAGTAGAAAAATTTTCTTTCGAACTAGTGTAGTGGATTATAATCGAAATAATAACCAGTCAGGCTATTAAGAAACTGTAAATAATTGATTGTCGTTAATGCTTGATTTTTTACTAGTCTACATGGAATGCTGGCCCATTATACAAAATCGATATAAAGAAAATCTTGTTTATCGTGCCTNATCAGATGTTTAGTGCTAAGTTTAACCATAATTGTTTAGTTTTTCCACGGTGCTCTGTTAATTTATTAACCGTTGATTCATTGTTAAGACTGTTTTTGCCTTTTTTTCATCATTAAATAATATTCTGATAGGCCTTGGTACAACGACAATATGTTTCTCATACTTTGATAAAACCGACGGACCATGCGGTTTTTGATTTACAGGTGTTCATTCGGTTGTTTATTGTTTGCTTTGACTTATACACGATGTGAAAATGCAGCTCATCAGTTAAGTAGAAAAATTTTTAAGTAGAGAAATTTTTTAAAGAAAATCTTGTTTATCGTGCCTGGGTAGTACAATGAAATATTTTTCGTAACAGCACTATGTGCCTGTTTTTCATAACCTAGATATTGTGGAAGTGGGTTTGTAGCAGATAACAAACTTAGACAAGGTATAATCTGTAACTCTTGTTGCTTTCCACGTAGAGGGTATGCAGGGTGTACTGCTATCGCAGCAGTGTCAAAAGCCCCGTATGTAAATGACTTTGTTTTGCTTTTTTGTAGTCTGGGCAAGCTTCTCCTACTGGATGATAGAGAACAACTTGTTGAGGCTGCAGATCAAAAGTATGTCATTGTATACCTGCTCAGTATTACATACATTGCATTCGTCTAATTTGGCAGCTCCTCTCTCAATGATGAGTTACTAATTTTCTCTTGTTTTTTGTAAGGAGCGGTACCGTAGTCGTCTGACATAGATCCTTATAAATTTATTGCCTTGGTCGTTTCTTTAAGGCTGTATATTGTTTTCAAAAGAAAATTTTGCCGGGCTTAAGCCATGTGCTTACTGTTTTGCTGTGATCAGACATATCATTTGATGCAACAGTAGTTTTGCAAGGAATTGTTGTGAAGAGACCTAACTTGAATAGCATCAATACTTTTATTTGTCAAATTTTTTGAAAAGTTTGGTCGCCATTTATTGTACGATATTTTTAAAAAGCTCTTGAGATTATTATAAAAAAACACGTGGTGTTTAGGCTTTTCTAACCCACGTACCATTTCAGTAAGATAGGTGTAAACATTTTCAGACTTTTGAGCTGAAGTTTCTGTTATTTGTTGACAGATATTCACGGGATCAATATTTCAACGTAGCAAAATGCAAGTTTCCTACTTGTGAAGAATTCAAATTGAGGATTTTGTCACTTGATGATAGACTTGTGCCAGTGCAGGAGAGTGACCACTATCAATTTGAGATCAGTTTAATCGATTCTAGCCCAGCCGTTGAACTAAATGCCTCAGTAGATTACGAAGCCGATTGTGAAGATCATATTTGTGATGCAGACAGTAGTTTTGAAGAACTTTGTCTTTTTCATCCGGCACCAACCTCAGACGATGATGGTGACTGTTCTGATTTGGACTTAAACGAAGAAGTGGAGGATATCATGGATGACGGTTCTGGCCAAGGCTTTGGAGATCGGGATGGGGCCACTCCGTCTTTTTGTAGTGACAGTGAACATAAAATGCGATTGCTTTCCCATCGAGGACAGCACTCGACAAAAATAACGAAGCCTTCATTTTTTGTTAACAACCAGAGACGTTCAAAGGTTTCCGTAAGACGAAAACGACATCGCCAAAAATGGGGACGTCGAGCAAAAAAGTCGAAAGACAGCAGTTCGGACGAGGAATGTTTTTCAGAAACTATACGTTCACCCTGTTCGATGAATATACAAAGCCCCGGTGCATGGGCCCAAACTCCTTTTTGTGGAGTTAAAAGGCCTGCCAGCTCACGAGATCTTTTGATGGATGACGCAAAAAAGCGACGTACAATTATTTGAATGTTCTTTTTAAGGTAAAAAATAAGGAATGGAGCCGATTAATATTATGAGATAAAAATAATATACACTATGGAAACAATCTTTAAAATAGTATGAAGTATTTTGAAATATGATTTTGCAATTTGGCATACAGGCATTGCAGTATAAGGACTAATTTAAATCGGTAACATCGTATGAGGCAGTTTAATTGAATCATTTAAAATATCGATAATTTGTGTTTTATTTTGATATAATGTAACATTAAGATGGAACAGGGGTCTGTGGTTTGCATTTAGCTCATAGAGTTGCTTTCTTTGTCATTGGTGTGTTTTGTGTAATTATGGGTTTTGTATTTGTCCAATCTCTTGAAGTTTAACGTCCGGGGCAGGGAAACGTTTGTTACTAAGTCATCCTTACCACCTGATACTTTGTCAACGGTGTTGTTAGAGTCAATGTTTGGTTTACATACTAGTGATCATTGTTTGGAGCCTGTAATGATGGCAGGTGTTTATCATATTTTTCAGTGTTATGATAGTTTATGCTTGACGTCGATGAACAGGATCTGTGCTTGGCTTGTTGGCGAGTTATATTTGATAACAATGAAACGAATCAGTTACTGTTGGTTTTTTATGCAGCTGCAACATCTGTTATTGTTGGTTTATATTACAGCAGATACTCCATCAGAGTAATACGCTTGGTTAATGTGTTTATTTTATTTAATACACCATATTTATTAGACCAGAACGGATTTTGAGGTTTGTTATATGTAACTGCATTTAGTAACATTTCTATCTACCGACTGCATCGAAATGCCAAACTAGATTAATATCTCTAGTGACGTTATTCGTAGGTTTTTGTGGTCCCGGGTAATCTTGATTAATAGCTTTTTTTAAGTTGGGCTTAGTTTTTAACCAGTTTTCATTGTAAGCCTGTGGTCTGAGAGCATACAGTGGATGGTTAAGGGGGTTTTTGAAAAGATTAATACTGAAGACAATTTGTAAAGGACCGTCCACTTCATATGCTTACCTTTCTAATGGTAGCACTATCTGGGTTTTTTACGTAACTGCTACGAAAATAGTATAAAGAACATGTACTATAATATATAAGAGGAGTTTAGTTGAAAAAAGAGACAAGAGCTGGCTCTAGAATTTCTTATTCGGCATTTTCATCGAGATGGTCATTGCAAATAGGGCTGCTGTTTTTGTTGGGTTTTTTGTCATTCGGAGAACTCGTTTGTACTCTTATATGTGTCCCAACCTCTTTGTTCCTTGTTAGTTATGCCAAGATGAAACGCGCTTGTAGTCCTAGGGTGGAGTGGTGATATCTTCTCGTAGTGGTGCCCTTGGAATATATTTTGGACATTAAATCGTATTCATGTGTATTATTTATCTTTTCTAAATTTTTTGTGTAATGGGAGTTTTTGTGCTGAAGCTTATTAGTGCTATTGAATATTTTATATGACAGTTATTTGTGTTTGAATGAAAAGAAAGTGGTGTATTGCTATCGTCAAGAGCCAGTGTATTTTTTTCTGTGCAACACTGGAAATATATGTAGGAATAGAAGCAGCTGCATGTGTGAAAGTTACCATTAGTAGCTTATCGCACGAAAATAAACAGCGTAATTCATTATGAACGCCAAATCATGCTGAACATTAATAAAGCCTGCTGCTTTTGAGTTTTTGAAAAACATTTGTAAGATTTAAGCTGTACCTAGCATGTGATAAGAAGAACTGAAAAGTAAAATTCGTTTTCTGAATACAAAATTGTTTACAAGAAAAGTTTTGGTATGATAAAATGACACAAGTTTTCACGTGTTTTGTTTGCTTGTGTTTTGGTGGGGGGTTGGGGGGAGGGGGTTCTAGTGTCAATTAAATCGCACTATCGCGTATATTATTAAATCGCTAAGCTGCGGAAAAAATTAACCAGCATTTAATTAAGCCCTTTTCCTTGTGCGGCATAATTATATATGCGGTTTATTTTCGTGTAATAGGATGGATTTTTATTGGGGAAGGATTGAGATGTTATGGAGCAAATGCCACTGAAGTTTTGAAATGAGGGAAATTTGTGACTGGTGAACTTTGAACTTAGTGGACTGTAATACCTTGGGAGTAAAGTAGAATATCATTAATGGTAGTCAAAGGGTTTTTATTAGTTTGAAGGTGCTTTACAACATGACCAATTGGGCTTCAGCGATTAATTTTATACCTATTTATACCCTGTTTTGCACCCGTCTTCATGGTTTTCCAACCCCAGCCTATTTTGGTTTCCATTGCGGTCCACCAGCAGTTAATTAGCTTATGTTTACATAGTAGAGTTGTAAATACTGTACTTTTTTCTTGGTTAACAATGTATATTTATATTTTTCACAACTGTATTCAGACAATATTTACCGTTTTCATGCATTTTGATAACTACTGTTCTTCATAATTGTATTGTAAATATCGAGTTTATTATAGAAACTCTGTGTATTCTCAGTAAGTGACGTTCTTACTTTAACAACTTTTAAGAGAAGTCTCTTCCTTGCCTAGTACTTCCTATATTTTGTGTAATGCTATTTGCATTGCCAGTAAGACATTTTTTGGGTAGTACAAATTCTGTTTCTGTTCCTCAGTGCTACTACCTCTTGTTGACACGAGGTTATGCGATCAGCACTACCCTTTCGGAACTGCCCACAGAACCAGTACAATGTTGCATTGTACTCTCAGCAAAATGCAATGGATTGGTTTTACGATCTTAACTATTTTGTTTTTTACCAACGAAAGGGCTTTAAAAAGTGAACTTCCTGATTGAGCACTTAGGAATCCAAACAGTGGATTATAAGAAAGCGTATCTTTTTCGGTCGTAACACGTTTTAATCCCAGCTCCCAGCTTAATTTACAAAGACATGTTGAATCACAAGACATCTTTTATTCAAGTAGGAAAATGAGGAATTGTTTTGAAATAGAAACACATGTAACCCTTTGCACCGAAAGGACCGAGCTAAGGACAAGTTGTCAAGAATAGAAGCTTATGTCTTGCATGCGTCATGGAGCACTGAAGGCTGTTCCCAAAAGCAAGCAGGCGACGCTCCAGGCCATGCACTTTCAGCAACAAAAAAATATCCAAAGCAGGGCCACAGTGTATTTTTACTATACTTGCCCCTGTCTTGTTACCTTGCGTCATCAGTGTTTGTAAGTCATGATTCTAGAAAATTTTTGGTGTGGATTGTTGGTAAACGTTCGTGTGCCCTGTCATTCATTTTTGCTGTAAGGCTGCTAGTCTGCGTGTTCTCCGTCTTTCTTCACTGCTTTCATCATATCAAGCCCTCACAACTTAACACAGCCAATCGAATTCCTTTGACTGGTTGGCGTGGAAACCAAAGGCATGTCCGCGTGTGGTATGTAATTCATAAATCTTGTGGCTGAAGTTTTGTTTTCTAGTTAATGGATAGAGCATTTTGTCCCTATATAGATCGCATCGTGGTAAGAGGAACATTCATCATCAATGAAAAGAAGTTGTATACTTTTGTAGTTCTATACGGCTTTATGTCAACGCACAAGTCGGATCAGCCGCTTAACATAGCCGTCTCCATTTTTCTGACTATCCACTTACCCTCCTCGACATCCGCAGCACCCATGTCTGCCTCATGCGTGCATCATCTGTGGTATCCTGTCTTTCTCTACCCCAATTTTTTGTTACTGGTACTTGCCATACTGCTTTCAGAACATGTGTACTTTCTGTTCCCATGAGATATATAAACCAAGGGAATCTTGCTTCCCTAGCCATTTCACAGATACATTTTACTTGAAGAAATAGCCTTACGTGAACGTTGGTTCTGTGCTCATGTAGTTATGTGGTGCCAAATCATCTCAATATTCTCATCTCGGCGCTTCACAATACTTTCTTTTCTGTACTCCTTGATGAGGGCACCTCTTACCTGTACATTACTGGTCGGATCACACTCTTTTTGATCATTGATTCCACCATGATTGCCATTCTCTTGTCACACAGCACCCAACTAATTTGCCTTCATTTTGCCCACTATTTTCTTACTCTAACCTCGATTTCCACCCCGCAGCCTTCATGTCCCTGTACCATTGATCCTTAGTAGCAGAATTTATCCGCTTGGCGTATTTTTTGCTCGTTTGCGTCCTTATTACCTGAGACCCTCCTTTCACTGAGACCATAACTTCAGTCTTCTTGCAGTTGATCTTCAAACCTTATTCTTCGAGTGCTACTTGCCAATTTGTAATCTCTGTAGCAGTTGTTCTCTTGTGTTGGAAGTAATTGCCAAGTCATCTGCGTAGATAAGCTCATATTTATATGATTGATTAATTATTGCTTAAGTTGGGAAGTGTATTTTGAGGGTGATGATTCTGTAATCGCCCCAGGTTGTAAATTCGTAGCAATTAATTTCATAAAAGAATCGTACGATAAATTTCTAGCCCATCAGAATAAGGTATTATGTAAACAATTCATATGATTGGTTTCAATTAAAACTAAAGAATAGTACTGTTGGCATTATTTTTCGTTGACGTGATATTTTTACCTAAAGTGACAATTTTGGCATATAATTAATTAGGAATAACATCGTTCACACTTTTCATTTCTAAAATTTCAAATAGTCCTTATTTCGTTCTGGCAATTTTGAAATTGTAGAAATGAAACTCGGGTTATTAATTCCAAATCACCCTCAAAACCATGTTATTACTATTACTAACAGCCCACCTCTAGCATTAGGGCCACCAGTAGGCATGGGCTAACTTAATATAAGCCAACACCGATCGATAATTTAGAGGATACGCCTGGACTGTTTTGGATGGTGGTGTGGCAGTGATGGTACAGGCCGGCTCTAACTAATAATACTATTAATAATGGAAGCTTAATTTTTCATCCTAACACATACAATTGTAAACCTCACTATCGCGGTAGTTTGCATTGGTTTGCCTCTTCAACAAAATTAAATGTTTTACTAAGAAAATTATTAAAACCGTGACAGTCTGAGGTTTTTGTCCATGTTTCGCTTCATGGACTCCTAAATAATAAAATCTGTAACAATAACCTGATGTTATTATTTAGGAATCCATGGGTTCGCTTCTACGACAATATGTAGTATGCAGTTTGAATCGTTTCTCGGCCTTTTAACTGAGATCAAGTGTAGAGCTCTAATTTGTCCTTGATCAGGTCTTCAGTCATAGGGCTCAACCATCCAGGACAGGTGGTCGTAAGATGCTTGAGCTCTAGATCAACCCAAGAGGAGGGTCCTGGAAGGCGATCCGTATGTTTTGCATTTCATGATGTCGCTTGCTTTCTGTCCATCTTTTTCTAGATCTGTTGCTTCCTTTCGGGTTTTTCATAGATGGAATCTGTGAAGACAAAAATGGGCCCACTGTTTACCAAGGGTACCATCAATAAAAGACCTAGTATGTAGTTAGAATGATTATATTGGAAACGTTTGGTGGAAAGAAAGCGTTCGTGTTTGTTGTTAATGTTCAAAGCATTGAACATTTCACTGAAAGTAATACAAGATTGACTGAATATACCTAAAGAGCTAATGTAAAGATTTACGAAGCTAACTTTCGAAAAGCTGGAATCTAAATCACGAATCAAAGAACGATATTTTTTATATTTGCGAGAAGCATTTTTATCCAGGTTTGTTTCATACCCCACAGTCAATTCAAGCATTTATAACTGTTTCTGTGGTGTAACTAAGAGCAAATCAGGTCGCAAGGCATCTCCATTACAACACATGGTGATAAGAAGCCACAGATATCAGCCTTCAAGTGATTTGAGAACTCCTGCTAAAAACTGTAATGTTGAGTTGTGTCGCCAAGCATAAAACCTTCCCAAAGGTACATTTTACAGCCAGCGACAACATGACAAAGGGTTTGTGGTTCAAAGCAGAAGACTGAGGTTCCATTTGGATAGATTTCTACGAGTTGCAAGGGTGTTATTCAAATAACGTATGGTAAAGATGAAGATATTTCTTAGCATCTTACTTGGAACTTCAGACCAAAACTTTTATTTTGAAGTTGCGTTGTCAAACAGAAATGAGAGAATGGTAACTTAAGTAGTAAGATGACTCAAAACGCTCCTTGTGCTCTGCCTACACAGCTTCTTTTATATTTTCACACAATGGAATTGTATATTGATAGTATGGATTGTGTTTTTCCACAATTATTGGATATCATAATTTGGTGACTACTTGGAAGTGTTACGGGTGACAGTTTGACAAGTTTTGTGGTAGGTAGCTGCAAGTTGAGCCCAAATTGAGTTTTGGAAGAAATAATGGAGCTAAGAGTGCCACTTACCAATAGCAGTCGGACTGAAATTCTGCCATGGCCGGTTCCAAGCCCGGATGAGGAAGGAAGAGGACTGGGCGTGGGACTAGCTACCCCACCTCGTAAAAACATTATGTGCTACAGAAATCCCAAAACAGACCAAGAGATTTATATCCTAGAAGAGGAAGGGTTCTCATCAAGAGGACGAATGGTGCCCTGTAGTGAAAGCCATGAAACCCTGGAAGCTACAAGGCTTTTACCCCATTCCATCGACTAGGGCCACCATCATGAAATGTGAGGACAATGTATGAAACGGGAAAGACAGCATAAGTAGCCACAGAGATGATAATCTATAACCTCACACTGCTCGCAATTATCGAGACGTGTTTAACACAATGAGAAAAAAGAAGACCACTCACTGAAGAGACTGGTGTATTCCGGCCATGAACAAGAGAATGCTCCACAGACAAAGGGCGTTGCGCTCATGTTGTCAGCGCAAACATAACAAGCCCTGATAGAAAGGGAAGCACACGGATAAAAAATAATTGCGGCATCTCTCTGAACAAAAGTGAAGAAAGTCAAGATGAATATAATGTAGTCCTAAGCCCTCAACCAATGACAGTTGTAGAAAAGACAAGGATCAATTCTACGATAGAGTGCAACATGTCCTGGCCAAGTACTCAGAGAAAGATGTCAACGTTCTTATGTTACCGTGTCCGATCTTAATGACAAGGTCGAGTGCTACAAGATCTGTTTGAGGAAGAGCCAAAAATTGAAAATCGATGGCAAGAAGTAAAAAAGGCATTTACTTCAACATGTCACACCAACAGAAAGAATGGATATCACAAAACAATCTACCAAAGATTCAGAAGAGAAAGCAGAAGAAAGCAGCACTAAACAACAGTCGAACAAGAGCAGCTAAGACCAAGGCTCAAGGAGATCTAACAGAAGCCAATAGAAAAGTGAAGAGGAACATAAGAGCAGACAAGCGTAACTACATAGACAGCCTAGCAGATGAAGCCCAGGAAGTAGCAGCCAGCAAAAAAGTAAAACAGTAAAAAGCTGACAGGGAACCACAAGAGACTCGAGAGACCATTCAAAGACAAGGAAGGAAATGCCGCAGTGTGAACAGATGAACACTCTCATAGATAGGCAGAACACTTTCAAGAGCTCCTGAACGGGTCAATTCCCCAGAATCTTCCGTACATCGACCCAGCAGACATTGACTTTGACATCAACTGGGAAAAGGCGAGCTGGTAAGAGATAAGAAAGGTCTTCCAGCTAATGAGGAATGGTAAAGCAGTAGGACCAGACAACATACCAGCAGGAGCACTCAAGGTGGACCTGGATACCAATGTAGGGATGATGTACCCTCTCTTTGAGAAGACATGGGAAGAGAAAAAATACCAGTTGACTGGAAACAGAGCTACCTCATTAAACTATCAAAGAAAGAAAGCCTCAGCAATTGTGCCTACTATAGAGGGAAAATGCTTCTATCAGTGCCAAGGAAGGTCTTCAAGAAAATTCTACTTGAGAGAATGAAAGGCATCATTGACTTCATCCTCCGAGACCAGCAGGCAGGCTTCCGCCAGGGCAGATTATGCATTGATCAGATTGCTACCATAAGGATTGCCATAAAGAGGTCACTAGAATGGAACTTGTCTCTGTATGTCAACTGTTGATTATGAAAAAGATTTGACAGTGTAGAACATGAAACCCTCTGGAAGCTCCTTCACCATTATGGAGTGCCAATCCATCTGGTCCACTTGATCAAGAGCTCCTGTGAAGGAATGACCTGGCAAGTAGTTTTTGAGGGACAGTTAACAGACATCTTTGAAGTGGAGACTACAGTTAGACAAGGCTGTCTACTGTCACCTTTTTTTCTTTCTATTGGCAAAAGCCTGGATCATCAACGACAGACAGGAGAAACGGAATCCAGTGGAAACTGTTCGACGAGCTTGGTAACCTAGATTTTGCAGATGATCTGGTTCTGGTCTTCCACATCCATCAGTAGATACAGGACAATACTGCAAGTTTAGCAGCCACTTCTTCTGACGAGTAGGCCTCAGGATTTTCAGTGGCAAAAAACCAAGATACTCAAAATCAATTTAGTGAGTGAAGCATCGGTCACATCCCACGGAAGTGACCTGGAAGAAGTTGAGTCCTTTACATGTCTGGACAGCATCATTGAAGAAACGATCGGTAAAGATGAAGATGTTAGATTGGCAAAGCGAGAGAAGCATTCTTACAGCTGATGAACATTTGGAGCTCCAAAGGTGATTCAAAGCGCACAAAGATCCGGCTGTTCAATTCCAATGTCAAGTCAGTCCTACTGTATAGAGCAGAAACAAAACAAAGACTGCCACCAGGGAAGTGCGAACGTTTATCAATAGCTTCCTGAGAAAAATACTCAAAATACGTTGGCCGGACACCATTAGCAACACATACCTGTGACAAGGCACCAACCAGTTAATAGCCGAAGATGAAATAAGGCGAAGAAAATGGGGATGGATTGGGCACATTCTGAGGAAGCTAGCCAGTAACATCACAAGGCAAGGACTCAAGAGGAATCCCAAGGAAAGCGGAAGTCAGGAAGGCCTAGAAAGATTAGAGACGAGATCTTGATGCTGACAGAAAGGAAATGTGAAAGACCTTGAGTCAGCTGGAACGAGTAGCCCAGGACCGAGCACTCTGGTTGACTGCTGTCGAAGGCCTATGTTCCAGGACGATTTTAGGCCCCAAGTAAATAAGTGAGGAAGTCACATTACCGACATACCTGTCGCTATTGTTTTGACTTATTAATGGCATGTTGATTTCTCCAATGGGATTGTAAATGTTTTCCTGTAACCACTTTGTACATCTCAAGCTCTAACGTCCAAGAGATTGGAATTTATTTCCATAGAAATTGCAAATCACATATAATGCCAAAAAATATCGAATACTCAACTGAAATACTCCACAGTAAAACCCTTGTGCGACGACGAATCGAGTAACATAAAATTCTAATTTGTATATTGAAAAACTGGACGTCTACACCACTGCTCAACTGCTAGTAATAATAATTATTACAATCATCATCACTATCAACATCATCATCATCATCCTCTAATCTATTTTACCTTCGCTTTACGTTAGTATGCCAAAATGACCATGGTAATCAGTAAAGGACTTCATCTATTTATATTATTAAGTCAATGATCATCAAGGAGGAACATGGAGAGAAACAAAATGGGTTTCTACATCTAAAATTGTATTTAAAAGAGAGAAGCAATAAAGAAGCCTGAAGCTTTCACTGGGTTGGAAATATCGCGACACGGTCCAGGAAATCACAAGTGAACTTGATTTATTTCACATTTTCAACTCGAAAAAGGTAGCCTTAAAATATTCATCAATCATGCATTACACAAACGCAACACTGAATTTGATTCATTTACCTTGGTAAACTTTATCGATGCTCTGGCAAGCAGTGGAAGTTATATCCGTTTCCAAAATTTAAACTAGAAACACAACTTTAATTGACTTTTGAACCAAAATTCTTCCTCAGAGAAATAGAAACTGAACGTCCTGTGTCATAGTTCATAAATTTGCTTGTATCTCAATTTACCCAGCTCATCAGAAAGGATTTTTGCCACTGCAATGTACATTTGTGACTACGGTACTTACAAATGCTTTAAGTCTTGAAAGACAAAGTAGGTATTTCATGTATGATATTGATGAACAACATAAAATTCTTTGTTAGCTTTAAGCATGTTTTGTTATACATTAATTGATGTCGTTGGTTCTCAGAAAGTACGTCATATTTTGGTTGAGGGCATCATTTGATCTCACTTTTTACCAATTAAAAGAGTTACTTCGCATCATATATTTTCTATTATGGATGTACGTAATCCACATGAATTTTGTCCATATGTTTATTCCTTCTCCGTGCTCAAGTTGTAAAAAACTGCTGCAAAAGACACAATATGTGTGGTGCATGTTGAAGTGTATTATGCCCTCAACCTATAAAGAATTGGTGGGTAAATTAAATTCTGTACTAAAAAAATGTGATAAGCAAGACATCTGAAATTAATAATCTGCCATGGAATCTTCATGCATCGAGTTATCAAGCATGAATAATTTAAGATAAGGCAAATAATTAGGAACAGAAGTAATTCCCAATTACTTTTACATCCTTTTGTTTGGAGGTATATTAGCCGAGTCAAGTTTTGTTGCAACATGCCTTCGCACCCGATTAGCCAAATAGGTCATGACACATCAATTACAAATTTATAAGAAGCAGATGTCGTTATTGCAGTTACAAGTATTTTCTTGTATACTATTAAAAGAGGTAGAGTAATATTAAAGGCACTAGGACCTTTGAGTTCCAGTTGTTCGGAGCACATACTAAAAAGAAGGCACTTCTTTAATGCTGATTTTTGGATTTCGTTTTTTGGGGGGGAGATTTTCATTTTTGAAAGCATGCATTTTGAAAAAATAAAGTACCTCAAGACATAAGATGTAGGTAATAAGACATAGGTAATAAGACGGTGAAATTTATCTGAAATAGAAATCTTTTATAAAAAAGCAATTTGTTTTTCTAAGTGACGAATGTTTCCGCTACATCTAAAGTCAAGGTGCATAATGCTGGATTAACACTGATCATTCCTTTCTCTTGTAAATCCACATGACTGGCCCCTGTGCCTTGTTCGCATTCGATTCCCAGGTACCATCTCAAAAAAGTGGTTGTTAAAAAGCGCAGATATACATGATTAAGAGAGTATATTGCTTTTTAAAGAATGTCACTTGGTCCAGAAAACGTATATTGTATTTTTACAAGGAACAGTTGCCTTTTGAAAAGCAATGCTTTAGTAGTATAAATATTGGCATGTACCGGTATTATATAACAGCATTTAAGAGCACAAACGTTTTCGGCACTTCCAGGTTTCGGATGCCTTTTCAGAAAAATGATAAAGCAATTTACACGTTACAGTATGGTTTGAATATTTTGGATCAATGACTGTTGAATATGTTTTATTGTCATTTATGCTCTGTTCATATTTGATACCTTTCGGCGAAAAACTCGTCAGTAAAAGGAGACAAAATTTTGAGCGCTTGACAAAATTTAACCGACCAGTTCGTAACTTTCTGTTTTTAGGCTGTTTTAACAACATTAAGCGCACTTGAAAATAAAACTCGAACATCTACTATTTTTCTCTGCTCAACTTACGGCATTAGGGGGAAAACGCGTTGCTCTAGTCAAGTTCCGTTTTCCTAGTGATTGCTTAGAAATGCCAGCACGAATGGCAACTCTCTAAATATAATTGGTCTGGATTCAGTGTTCTTTCCTTTACACTGTAAAATGTGGTCCAGTCGTGGAGGAAAAAATGACACATAGCTTTGGCAAAAGTTTATAACATGTAAACAAATCCAAAAATAGGAAAATGCCTTGAAGTTGTAACTCCACGTACCAATGTTAGGCCCAAGAGATAGATGAAGGCTTTTAGAAACGTAAACTGACTGTTTTATGTTAATCGAACCTTTTTATGAAAACTTTTAACTACGTTCCAGTGACGAAACTGCTGGCTGAATGATAGTAAGATCTCTTATTTTAGCATAGTATTGCTTTATTTGCAAAATTACCTTCACACGTATTTCTACATAAATTGGTACTTGGCCACCGTGGTAATAATCATATTAATTGACATATGGTAACTAACAACAAAATCAGTAACCTGCAAGCAAATACAGCCCAGGTGTTAAGTCTAATTCGGGACCTGGTCATTTGCAACTTATCTGTAATACTTCATTTTGAATGCAGCAATAGTATGTATAACAGAATTCTGTCCCCCCCCCCCCGGAATTTATTTCATCTTTCCATAATTTTGCTGGCCTAAATTTCATAATCATTCAATTTATTCTTATTTTTTAGATATAACATAGTCATAAGAATTGAATTTTTATGAACCTACCTAACAGTTAAAACCTATACAAATTTCACAAACAACTGGTTTTAATGAGGTTTTTTCAAAGACGGGTTACCTATCCAATAGTCAGTATTACCCCAGCAAATCAAGCAGACGTGAAAAAAATCTAAGATAGGGATTTACAAAGGAATCAAAACATAGAAAAATTTATTGAAAGTATTTCGTGACAAAATGACTTTTAGGAAGTTCTCATTACAGAATAAGATGTATTTTGTGTACAAGATATTTGGTTAAAACAGATAAAATAGAGCTAAATAATTCTTAAGAATCCTCAATATTAAAACAGCAAGGTGGTCATTTTATGACGACTATGGCATTCTCTCGAACGAGAGCTTAAAGACAAGATGTGCTGCTTCTTGTCTTGTCCTTGCAAAACCTTGTTGTTGATAACAAAAATGTTTATGTCCACTTTACAACTGTGATGGTGAAATTAAGGAAGGTGAGGAACAGGCAGAAAAATATAAATGTATATTTAGTTTTCTCGATGGAATATCTTGTCCGGGAAATGTTCCTCTGGAAACTGTCCATTGGGAAAGTTTGGTAATCTGAAAGACTTCACTGATTCTCGATTAACTTTCAAAGAGGTTTGCAGATCCATGAATATGCCCACAGAACGTACATGGGCAAAAGGCTTTTTGGAGGTCACTCGCAAAATGAAAAAGAACTATAGCAAGTTGGTGATGATCTATAGTACATGTCCCGAATTGTTTCGATGGGAGTGGGTAAAAGTTGTCTCAGCTGAAACATTATATTCGTTAAAATGTAATATTAATCGAGTTCTTTGGATTCATTTTCTTAGCAATCGAAAAAATGCAAACGTTTAGTGCCATTAAAATCGTTTTCCTTCCGATTTTGTAGAAGAAGACTTTGCACTTGAACTCACAATTCACACAACTTTGTGTTATATAGTCACTGCACATAACATTAGAACCTTAAAGTTATGATCATCTTTACATAATTGGCACGCTGTATTAATAATTTCAATAGAAAATTAAGCAATAAATGACAGAAGGCAGACCAATTCCAATAGCCTATTACAATAAAAGATTATCTTTACTCCATAATTACTATTAACAGTTTCCATTTTGTTTCTTATTTCTTTTAAAGTAATGTACTTTCGTTTTCGTACTTTCGTTTTCTTTTTAGAAGTTATCATTGGCGATATGACTTAACGGAAAATTCCATTTTGCCTTTTAAAAAAAGCACTTTCCTTTCTAAATGATCAAATAATATGTACAAAGTCATGTGCTGATATTAAAGTTTTGTCTCAATACCTTTTTTCCACCGATAATCTTTCTCTTTATTGTGAGTTTTATTTTGGTAAAACAATGCATTAAAGCAAGGTATTGTGAGTTATATCCAGGAAATTTAAGTTAAAACACAACAAAATTTGGTTGCTTTAGTTTACCAGCGTTTTTTCTTCGGCATCTGTCTGTTTTGTCTTTTGGTATAGAAACCAATTCTCCGAAAAAGACAGCATTGTATCAAGATCAAGAAGGTCAGCATGAAGTATGTAGCAAGTAGTTTCAAAGGGCTTGCGCTCAGCTAGATTAACGAAACTACATTCTTCTTCCACCATGCATTTTCTTATACATTCTAAATGATTATCCACGGCGGTTGATGAAACAAATTTATGTTCGTCAACTTTTATATTCCTAATTTGATAGAATATTGTGCGATTCCTCTGAGATAATGAAGTATGCGTACCGCTTCCTATTATAGGAATAAACACCCACAGAAAGCTAATAAAAATTTTAAGTTCTTTGGCCATGAATTCTCTTCAAAGTGTGATGTATGTGGCAGTTCGACAGTAATCCAAGGAAATAAATAGTGCCATTTTAAGTTCTATGTGACTTCGTATTTATTTCGAATCCGACCAAAATGTCCTGAATTTCAGCAAATGTCTTACTTGCATGTGAAGACATAGACAAGATGTTTTGTTCGGAATGTTACTTGTTTGGAGTTGTTAATCGAAAGCAAACAAAGCTACCCAGTGGAATTCCTAGCCAAAATATTAATATACTGGTTCTTTACAACAAAGAGACTTTTTGCAGATTTTCAACGGCAAGATGAAAGAAAACTAACAACACTAGTTTGTGTCAATTAAAAAACAGTCCAGCTGAGAGTTTTCTTATTTCGTTCAGTGTCATCCTGTATAAATCCCCTTTTGTATATAGTATTTTTTACTACACTGGCCTGCGAAGTTTTAAAGGTCAAGCATGTGATAGCTGATTCTAGGGAAAATTGCTATGCAATATCCAAAAATCATAGTCATTTTTGTTCAATCAGATCACGTTTTTGAGATATGAAGTTTTAAAAAATTTGTTATTAACCCCCTTTAGTGGTATTTATTACCTTTAATTATGGATTTAGTGCTTTATAAAAAGCATGCATTTTATCTAACAAACTTCAGAAAATAAAGATTATAGATTACAGAAAAGCTAATCATAAATTAAGGACCTTTGTAGTGTCTTTCACCTGTGTTGAGTAGCCATGACATCTCGCTTCAAACAGCAACAGTAATCCGCAAGAAAGTTCACATCCTACCGGCCTTGGTAGCGTTTTTCCATGACACGAAAGTCCTAGTAGAAACTCTCTCCCTGCTCCTCACTTATGTCTCCACAGTTTTGAGAGAAATAGTCTAAGTGGAAACTTAGGAAGTGCATTTTGGCTGACATGCAAAATTCCTAACTTTTGAAAATTCTTTAGGTGTTCGTCGACTTCCCTCTAGTATATTTCACTCCGGTTTTTTCCAAGAAAGATTGTAATTACTGACTTGAGCGACAGCCAAGCAAGCATCTCAGCTGCACTCAGCATACCGTCGAACAATGAGCCCTTCATGTGTTGCCGTATCTGAGGCCTATCAAAAATACCACCCTTAAGCTTTTCAAAGCTTATCTGAGAAAACATCTGCTGAAGGAAAGTAAATCCTATCTGTTCCCTATCCATTGCCTTTACAAAGTTCTTCATAAGTCCTAGTTTGCTATGTAAGAGTGTAAGTAATATCTTGTTTGGTTCAACAAGAGAACGAGACTAAACATTGTGCGAACCTGGTTCCAACCCTTGTCTTGGCTGCCATTCTTGTCTGATATCAGGTAAACCAATGATGAGACTCTCTGGGTTATGAAGAACTGTCTAAATTCTCTTTCACGCTCTCGATAACAGTAGAATTTGTTCCAGGTGCCAGCAAATTGTCTCACAAAGGTGAGAATCCAGAGGCTGTTTCGATTCCTTTTGGACGTTTAGGTCTCGTGTCAGGTCATTCAGATCAGCTTGTGTTAGAGGCACTGGCCGGTCATTCTCTTCTAACATGTATTTTTTACGCTCTGTTCTGTCAGATTTATTATCAGATTCAGATTCCGATTCAGAGCTAGGATGCCATTGCAACATCTGGGTCAGGAACAGGAAGGTCTGGACCATGAGGGACTGGTCTTATGGCAGACGGAACATCTGGATATTAAACACAGAGCTTTCTCTTGCGATTTATTTCTTGAATATTAGTCATTTCTCCAATTATACAAGTTTTTAACACATGTTTTGCAGTTAACATAGGGTGAAAATGGCTTGTCCTAGTCTCCAAGCTCAACTCCAAAGTAAGCATGATATGCCTTCTTCACAAAATCAGTTATTTTTGCAAGGTAACCAGGAAGAATCACATTACCACATATATAACAGAACCTGTTAGGATAATTTGTACATTTTCGATCCATTCTCTCTCGATCTAAAATACTCTATAGAAACACTACATCTGTTTCCTGCTACTTCAAGTCACATTGATTGGAGTTCAACTTCTTGATAGGAAGGAAGAGGTATTTGAATGGAAAAAGTGGTTTCTTTTAGAGCTGGAATCCTGTCGGGAATAGAAAAACTTATGTAGGAAACCACCCCTAAAAATGATTTTTTGAAACGTTGGAAGCCCTGATCTTTGATAAAGAAAGGTAGGAAAGGCATATCATTATTAAGAACATTCTTGACGTAACCCCAAAAGTTGTTTTTTTAAATGATCATCGTGGTTAATTTTGTTGTTTGTTGTTGTGTTCGGTGTCTTTAAAGTTCTTTCCTCGTCAATTGGCACTTAAGTTTTATTCTTTTAAGAGAACCACTTGTTCATTCTAATAATTTTATTTTTGTTTTAAATCTTTTACCGAGCTTTGTCTGTAACTATATGAAAACTTACTGTTATTAACACTTTAAATTGTTCCGTAATAGGTTTTTAAATAGTATAAGCTAATTAATATCTTTATCACTATTGTGTTTCTAGAGTTGTGATCAATAGGGTGTAACAAGTTGATTGTTAACAATAGAAATGTTAATTGTAGAAACGATACTTGCCGTTGGGTCTGCTCCAGTTTCTTGTGTAATCCGCTCTCCACATTGCCAAGCATGGCGGCTTGAACTGACAAAGTCAACTTCTTACAACGTACAGGCGATATGATTGAAAAATTTTCACAAAATAACTAATCGAAACATTGCTGAAATCAATCCTCACTTCTTGACGAAATAAGCAACCTAAATATAAAACTGTAAAATCGAAATAAGCCTTTCTAAAACAAATTTATCCTGGCCGTGTAAGAGCATGTCTTCNTCGACGTAAGCAGATTTGAAATATTCGTTAGCCAGACTCCATTAATCATCATATTCGTGTAGTCGAATACCTCCTTTTATTTTGATTAATTTAAAAGGAGACTATTGAACGGATTCCTCATTCAAATGTTTTTTTGAATATGGGTAAAATCTGTTCCACAGGGCTCAAATAACTCATCGTTCAAATTCGCAATTATTCGACATTTTCTTCCGCTCAACCTTAAGCCTATTAGGCCTTTACACGGTTCCCCACTAAAATAGTTAACAAGTTGATTGTTAACAATAGAAATGTTAATTGTAAAAACGATACTTGCCGTTGGGTCTGCTCCAGTTTCTTGTGTAATCCGCTCTCCACATTGCCAAGCATGGCGGCTTGAACTGACAAAGTCAACTTCTTACAACGTACAGGCGATATGATTGAAAAATTTTCACAAAATAACTAATCGAAACATTGCTGAAATCAATCCTCACTTCTTGACGAAATAAACAACCTAAATACAAAACTGTAAAATCGAAATAAGCCTTTCTAAAACAAATTTATCCTGGCCGTGTAAGAGCATGTCTTCGCACCACTGCTTAAAGACAATATTTTTTAACGATAATTTTTAACTTTTGTAAGTAGTAGTAGTAGAAAAAATAATGATGATGATGATAATAGTAATAATAATAAATAATAATAAATAATAATAGTAATATTAATAATAATAATGCACCATACTATCCACACTATACATGTGTAAATCGCAGTTTACCCTAATACTTTATATTGTCTGCATTTTCGAGGATTCACTTCAGGTTTCAGATATAAAAAAGATGACTTCTTAAAATAATCACTACAGATGCAGGAGAAGACCACTTTTTATTTTATTTTATATTGTATTTTGTATTTCTTGTTTACAAAGTCAACGCAATCCCGCTAAACCTATTTGCATCAAAACGAAACAAGTATATGCTATTACACCAGGCCTTCTTTTTAAGTGTCCCTATTAAACTAGATGCTAGTTAAAGTAATTTAACTTTGACAGAGGGTATTATTTCCAATTCAATTATGCCAAGCTTACTCTGTAGATATTCATGCCCAATTCTCCATTCCTTAACACTTTCCATCCCCAACTGTGGTTCTTTATTAACGGGTCCTCTTCATTTCCAGCCCTTTGTCAATGTTTGAAATGAAGTTTTCTTATCTTATCAGGCTTACATCAGACCCTGAAAGGAGGAAAACATGCGTAACCAATTCACACAGACCTGATTAATAATAATAATAATAATAATAATAATAAAAATGAAAGACATTTTGATGGGAGAAAGAAGTTTGCCTGAGTGGATGACATATGGAAGAACAGTGTTATGCCAGAAAGATCCTAGGAAAAGTAATATGGTGGATAATCATGGTCCTATTAAGTGCCTCCCATCTATGTGGAAGGTACTAGCGAGAATAATAGCTGAAAAAAGGTACACATACCTCGAAAGATAAGAATGTATTACCTGAAGAACAGAAAGGGTGTAGGTGTAAATGTCCGGGTACAAAAGACCAACTGTTACTAGAAAAGACAATTCTAAAAGAGTGCAAGAAAAGACATACGAACCTTGCAATGTCATGGATCGACTACACAAAGGCGTATGATTTTGTTCCGCATAGTTGGCTAAGTGAGTGCATGGAATTGTTTGGTGTAGCTAAGAATGTAGGAGAATTTCTAAAGCGGAATATGAAACAGCGGAAATTAGCACTGACAGCCAATGGAGAGGACCTTGGAGATGTTGAGGTGAAAAGAGGAATTTTCCAACGAGACACTCTTTCGCCACTACTGTTTGTATTAAGTATGATACCATTGTCTTTGATTTTACGAAAGGTAAATGTAGGATACGAATGGAGGAAGAAACAGTATAAGGTAAATCACCTGCTATTCATAGATGATCTAACTCTTTATGCTAAGAGCGAAGATCAAATTGACTCACTTGTTCAGACTGTTCACCTATATAGCGAGGATATCGGAATGCAATTTGGCATAAAGAAATGCGGTATTCTGATATTGAAAAGAGGGAAGCTTATTAGGAGTGAGGGAATTAAACTTTCAAACGGAGAAACCATAAAAGAGGTGGAACCTGATGGATATATGTACCTGGGTATTGTTGACCTAGATGAAATCAAAGAAGAAGAGATGAAAGCGAAAACAATCAGAGAATACAAGACTGATTCTAAAGTCACACCTTAATGCAAAGAATAAAATCACTGCGATAAAACACGTGGGCAGTGGCAATATTCAGATATGGTGCAGGAGTGATCAGCTGAAAAGAAAGTGAATTGAAAAGGATAAAGAGGAAGTCAAGAAAAACAATTATTATGCAAGGAGCGTTGCATCCGAAAAGTGACGTAGATAGGTTATACATAAAAGGGATTGAGGGAGAGGACTATGCAGTGTAGAGAATTGCATATGGACAGAAGATAACACCCTTGCATTTTATGTTGCAAATTTTACAGAACATTTCATCAAAGAAGTAGCGGTAGCTAAGACAGTGGATACTGACGTAGCGATATCAAGCCGTGAATTTGAGAATCGGATGACACAGAAGCTTAAGGAGAAGTGGACTGAAAAGAGGATGTATGGGCAATGTGCTAGGGAGAATGTCAACAAGGATCGTACATGGAGTTGGTTGCCAAAATGTGACTTAAAGCTTGGTACAGAATCATTAATTTGCGCTGCACAGGAGCAGGTCCTTAGGGCAAACTATGTGAAATTCCATATTGATCATAAGAACGAAAATCCATTCTGTAGACTATGTGGCGATAAAGGAAAAAGTGTGCATCATATTGTGAGTGGTTATGATAAACTCACACAAAGAGAATATAAAAGACGGCATGACAATGTTGCAAGAAAAATCCATTGGGATATATGTAAAATGCGGGGGTTAGAACACCATGAAAAGCAGTATGATCACTCACCCGAAGGCGTAATATAAAACGATAATTTAAAAGGTCCGGTGGGATATCAATATCCAATGTGACAACATAATACAAGCCAGCAGACCAGATATCATAGTAGTTGATAAGACAGAGAAGACTGGAATCATTGTAGATATTGCTATACCTGCAGATGGAAGAGTTGAAGAGAAAGAAAGGGGAAAAGGTAGAAACGTACCAAGGTCTAAAGAGAGAAATTGGAAGACTGTGGGGATTGAAGTCGATAAAAGTTGTCCCTGTGGTTATAGGTGCTTTAGGGAGTATTTTCCGAGGGTTTGATTCATGGGTGCAAAAGATTGGAATTCCATACGAGGTAGGTGTAATGCAGAAAATGGCTCTACTAGGAATTGCAAGGATACTCAGGAAGGTGTTGGAAATGAGAAGTCAAAGAACCTCTGCTAGCCCTTGGTCATTTGTTATGACTCACCTAGCAGAAGTAAACGGCAGTAACAACAGCCAGAGCAAAAGCTATGAAAATAACAACAATAATAATAATAAAAAGAAACAAATGAATTTTTAAACAGGATAGTCTATCAGTGCAGAAAGCATTGTTATCACTAGAGTCGTATTTTTTCAGTTGGATCAAAAGCAAATTAATAAAAATACCTTCAATGTGCAATTGTAACAAAAAAAATCATTAAAAACAGCTTATGCCTATTTTCAATAGTCTTTTAGTGCTGTTCTAAAGACAATTATGTATTTTATACTTCTAACTTTGCTGGGTAGCTCATTAAACCTTTTAGCAGCAAGAAAACAAAAGCCATTTCGTCCAGTCTCAAGCTTCACTTTAGGTAACATCACTTAATTCTAATTGCTTCACGTTGAATAATTGCTATCCCTTTATCTCAAAATAAGTTTCAAAGAAATCACAAGTCTTATCATTTACACAAACGAATTAGCCAATCAATCGAACAATCAATCAAGCCCTCAATCCACATCAAGATTTGCTCTGTCCATTTTCTTGAAAGGGACATAATCAGAATTGGTAAAAAAGTTGTGTTGTGTAAAGATGCTGTTTCAATGAGGCTTCAGAACAATGCCTAAAGGGTAAATAAGGTCAAACAATACTTTGGTAAAACAATTCTTAGGCATGTTATTACATTATTAACAAGAAGCTATACTTTCATAGAAAGGATTCACAATGAAATTACATTCCCAATCTCCCAACATATAACCCTAATTCCATTTTTTTTAAATCTACAGGACCTAATTGTAGGTGAGTACATCAAGAACAGAGGTCTGCATCTTGAGCAAAATTTTTAGATTTGGGTGTTAATAATCGTTATTTCCATTCTCCGCCTATGGCAGATTCCAAATCAACAAGTGACATTTGTCACCACAGGTCTCAGGGTAGTTATATACTGAAATAAGTATTTTTAAAATAGAATGCTTAGATTGGGGGCTGTCATAGTTTGAGGTGTGTGAGAATTATTTATTTCTTGATACGTTTTAACTTGAAATAACCTTATGTTTGTACTCCTTGGCAGTGTGACTCTGCTTGAAAAATTAAGATGCGATAAAAGAATCCAAAGTCGGTGATTTTTACTGTAGTCTGAATTTTATGATAATGAGAAAACTTTTAGTAAAAAATCGTTATTGGCAGGAAAGGGGGAGGGGGTTCAAAAGTGAAATGGGAATGAATTTTAGAGCAGTAGAAGTTTAACTCCACTCTACAATTACATGTAGTTTTTGAAGAGTGTACAGTTAATATGCAATCCTCATTGTATCATTATTTGGTTGTCAATTAAAAGTGATAATTGAGAATAAAATACAGTTTCCTCTACAGGACAAATTAAATGCCATACGAGTTGCACTGTTACTATAGATTGTCGTTAAAACATACAACTCATTAGAAAATTTAAATCATAAATTAGGTCAAATACAAAAGCTGCCTGTAATGACAAAGTGAGAAAAGGGGAGCTATCATCACAGCCAAGCACTGCATTGAAGACAAAACCAAAATTTAAATCCTTAGTCCTTACGTAATATATCAAATTCAGTTTTCATTGTCTAATGCTAGTTTAGCTTATTAACATACTATTCGGGTATGCGGGCCAGGAGGCCTTAGGGAAGTAAACGGCCCTACCCCACAATGCATAGTTTTCAGGTCACCCTTGGGCAAGGTGTAGTACCTGATTAGCCTCCCTTGCCAGGGTTACTGCGAAGTCACTGGCAGCAAAGTGATGGATACTGCTTCAAGGCGGAAGAACCTGTAGAAGGCCAACGGCTTGAGTAGAACGCGGTTGGGCGGATAATCTACCCGGACAACGTCCAAGCGCAACAAACCATTTTCAACATGGAACTGCGGTAACGCCCCTGCTGCCTTGCAGTAGAGTCATTGGTTTGACAAAGGCTAGAGATGGTGCCTCGGAAAAAAACACTGAGGGAACGGCAATGGCAAACCACCACTCTAAACTGCCCAGAAAATCATGGATACACACAACTTCAGAAATACAACAAACGACGTAAATGGGGTCCATGTGGATTCCTCGTCCGGTACGGCCGTTCATGAGCAGCAGGTGACGCCGGACCGTCAGCAAGTGACTGCCTGCAACATTACAAAGAAGCACATGAGAATAGGAACATAGAATGTGAGAACACATTATGAGAGTGGGAAACTGGATAACGTAAAGCTAGAAATGAATAGATTAAAGCTCAACATTTTGGATATATGTGAAGCTAGGTGGACCGGCAATAACGAGATCATTAGCGATGAGTAGAAAGTGTTACACGCCGGTGGAGAGAAGCACGAGCGAGGAGTTGCCGTGATACTAGATCAAAGAAGTACAAAGAGCCTGTTAGGGTGGTGCCCTGTTATGCTGGTGAGATTGAAGGAAAAACAAACAGACATTGCCATCATCCAAGTGTATGCGCCAACGTCTACCAGCAGCAAAGAAGAGATCGACGAGTTTTACGAGCTGCTGGAGAAAGCTAAAAGGTATTGCAAGTCAACTGATATCATCATCATAATGGGTGATTTAAATGCAAAGGTAGGAAGTGAACCAGATGAAGAAACGGTTGGGAAGTTCGGCTCAGGTACACAGAATGAAAGAGGAAAAAGGTGGGTAGATTGGTGCAAAGCANTACTAGATCAAAGAAGTACAAAGAGCCTGTTAGGGTGGTGCCCTGTTATGCTGGTGAGATTGAAGGAAAAACAAACAGACATTGCCATCATCCAAGTGTATGCGCCAACGTCTACCAGCAGCAAAGAAGAGATCGACGAGTTTTACGAGCTGCTGGAGAAAGCTAAAAGGTATTGCAAGTCAACTGATATCATCATCATAATGGGTGATTTAAATGCAAAGGTAGGAAGTGAACCAGATGAAGAAACGGTTGGGAAGTTCGGCTCAGGTACACAGAATGAAAGAGGAAAAAGGTGGGTAGATTGGTGCAAAGCAAATGGACAGATCATCACCAACACGTGGTTTGAGCAACATTCACGTAGAATATGGACGTGGCGTAGTCCTGGAGATAACGCTAGGAACCAGATCGATTTCATTACCATCAAAAAACGATATCGGAGCGCAGTCTTACAATCAAAAGCTCACCCGGGAGCAGATTGTGGCAGTTACCATAACCCAGTAGTATGTAAGCTGAAGCTCAAGTTGAAGAGCATCAAGATTACGAAGTCAGCCCCAAAGTTGGAATACAGTGTTCTACTTGACAACCATACAATGCGGAACCAATATGCTGTTTCTGTTCAAAATCGTTTTGAGGTACTCGAAAATGAAGGAAAGACAAAATGGGAAACATTTAAAGAAGCTACTACAACGGCTGTGAAAGAGCTAGTACCTAAATGCGTGAAAAGGGTACGGAAAAAGTGGATGACCAAGAGATTTTGGATAAAATGAGTTCCAGACAAAAAAATTTCGATCGCAATAGCGAGGAATATAGGCAGATCACAAGAGAAATCAAGAGGAAATGCAAAGAAGTAAAGGAAATTTGGTTTAATGAGCAGTGGGAAGAAATTGAAAGAAGCAAGAAAACTGAACCTAGTACAATGCACAGAAAAATCAAAGAGATTACAGATTTTAAAGGATGCTCTTCCATAGGATGCATAAAGTCAAAGGACGGCGAAATCCTCATGGAAAAAGATAAGATACTAGAAAGATGGACAGAATACATAGGTGATCTCTTTGCCGATGAAAGAGGCCGCAAAGCAGAGATAAGGAACTGTATCGAAGGTCCAAAAATTTTAAAATCTGAAGTGAGAGCAGCATTCAGCAAGATGAAAAGAAATAAAGCTGCTGGTCCAGATGGAGTAGTATTGGAGATGATTGTAGCACTTGAAGAGTACAGTTTAGAAAAACTAGCAGATGTTTTAAACGAAATTTACGACAGCGGTGACATCCCTGAGGATCTCAGTAAATCGATGTTTATAGCTCTACCAAAGAAATCCGGCGCAATTGAATGCGAAATACGTAGAACGATAAGCCCAATGAGTCATGTGATAAAAGTTCTCCTAGGTATTTTGATGAAAAGAGCAAGAAACAAGATGAGACCGGAAATAGGAAAAGCGCAGTTTGGATTCGTTGAAGATGCCGGTACGAGGAATGCGATTTTTGTGCTGCGAATGATTTCAGAGAGAGCTATTGAAATGCAAAAGGATCTTTATGTTTGCTTCATAGATTACA
>RDPX01000037.1:644523-671864 GCA_003991215.1 Morbakka virulenta
ATAAAACAAGTACAACGTTTTAACTATCTTGACAGCATGATAACCATAGATGGCAAATGTGATTGGGAAATCCGGAAGCGAATCGGAATGGCAAAAGTTGCATTTGAAAAGCTTGGGAGCATACTGAAAAATAACAAAGTTTCAATTTCTACCAAAATCAGAATGTTAAATTGCTACGTGCTATCCATTCTCACTTATAGCTGTGAATGCTGGACAATCCCAAAAAGGATGGAAAAACAAATTGAGGCAGCAGAGATGTGGTTTCTCAGAAGAATTTTGAAAATATCTTGAACAGAGAGAGTAACAAATGACGAGGTGCTGCGAAGAGCAGGAATGAAGCGTTCTCTTATGAGAACAATAAGAAAGAGACAAATGGAGTTTTTAGGACACGTAATGCGAAAAGAAGAGCTGGAAAACCTCAGCATAACAGGCAAGATCAATGAAAAAAGAAGCAGAGGTAGACAGAGATTGACATACATAGCAAGCATCAGTAATTGGACGAACAAGATAGCCCAAGAGCTACTCAAGGCCACTAAAGACCGGAAGGTGTGGAAATCCGTGATCGTCGACGTCCTCGCGGGATATGACACCTAATGATGATGAACATACTATATGACTCTATTAGTCATAGTAATGCTTGGCAAATATAAATCTCACTGTCTGTTTCATTTTGCTTAGTAGGTTTGCAAGAAGAGAAAGCCACCTTTTGATTGGAAGTCTGCTGTTACGTCAAGATTAACAATAATTTTAGTTTAAATTAAAGGGACCGGGGCCAAATCATCACAAGACAAGACAAGTATTTCTGATCATTCGATAAAGGTTGATCACAATTATTCTATCACCTAATTACCAAGAAAATTATGAAAAAGTAAACATCTCATTTGATCAATTGGAATCTTTAAAAAATAAATTGAAAGTCGTGGTGGAGCAAAGAAAACAACACCTTTTGAAGAAATATTAAAACAATCTCATTCTGAAGTGATACTGAAACGTGTAAAACGTGTAGCATGAAGAAGATAGCAAGACTCAAAGTGTCCACCTGAACCAAATCTTTCGCAGTACTTACACTGCAGTCTTGCTCGACAAAAGCATATAACTTTGTGAGAAAAATCTTCACTTCCTCTTTCACATCTACCTTAGATAAGGAAGTGGTATGGAAAAACCCCCAGAAGAACCAAGGTCCATTCAAACTGTGTGCTAAAGCTGCCATACTTATTTTAAAAAAATGATTGTCCTATTAAAGTAATAGTAATAAATTTTGAGAATTACTTAAAAATTCCTAACTTTTGTTTTTATAGCTTTTATCGTTTGGAAGGTCCGAAAACATTAAAACGTTCCTAGATACTTCTTTTCAAAGAAAAAAACATTTATTGCGATCAGCCTGTTTATATTTTAACCTGCCTGACCATCCTATAAATCTTAAATTATTATACTTTTACTCGAGAGCATTGATCAGTTTAATGTGTCTTTACCTTACTTAGTAGGAGGCTCCTGTGTCAAACCACCCGACTTATGTGTCCTGTCGTCACCTCATCTTAGCATATTTGTTAGCTTTGCTGACATAATGCTCTCAACAGTCCTTTTCAGGTTTTTATGGTCAACACATAGTGCTTCAAGTCTGTCAATAAATTAATTGTCCAGATTTGAGCTAATGTATATTTTCGGGTCATTTAAGATTGTCCCTGATCAAGTTGTTTTCGGTCTTCCAATTGGTCTACGTTTAGGCTTTGCCAAATAACTCAAGGATTGTGTTGCAGGTGTTCTCGGTGGAAATCGCACCTGGAAGCCTAACCAGTTCACTCCCCTTTTGTAGATGGTTAAACCAGGATTGTTTTTTTGTTCGTTGATAAAGATCGTTGTTGGTAATGATACTAGGTCATTTAATGTGTACCAGTTTACGTAGTAGCCTGCGTTGGTATGAAGGTATTGTTATTTCAACATTTTTTATCATAGTTTAAAGGTCACAGTTAAAAGGAATACGCTTTCAACGTAGCTTTTGAAAATCCTGTTGCAGGTTTGTTCAGTAATATGTTTAGTGTTAAAAAGGAGTTCAAGAGTCTTGAAACAGCCTTATGTCAATGCTTTTCTACGTTTTATATCCTTTTCCGTGTCGAGTACTGTTCCTGGATATTTTCATTTTAACAAGGTATTTCGTTGTTATTTCTGCTGACGTCTTATTGTTTAGTTTTGTTTTGATTTATATAAAGGCCTTCTTCTTAATATGATCTCTGAAATGATACGTTTCACTTGGTTTATTTTTCATATGTCAGAGCGCTCAAAAGAAATATTATCAGCATACTTTGCTTCGATTCAGATCTTATGAGTATCCCTATCAATAAGCCAGTCCAGGAGTGATCATAAACTGGGTTGATAATCCTTTGGTTGAATATAGCGTATTAGTAGTTTTATAGCAAAAGTCAGATATAGTATGAATAGAAAAGTCGAAAAGCAATCTCTCTGACAGTTACCGATCAAGGTTTTTATGTCTCCACAAGTGTTGTTTCTCATTTTAACGTTTAGAACAACGTCGTTTTCCATGATCAATGTGTCCCATGATCATTTCAAATTACGGAGTAAACAAATTGTTTCATTTAGACTACCAAAACGTGGTTTCAGGTACATCTGCCAGAGATACATGACCACATAACCCATGCTTTGCTTGTCAAACTGGGGTCTGTGCTTCTTGGGTTTCCTTACATTTGTTAACCCATTCCAGTTGATTTAAACCTGATTTGCTACTGCGTCGTAGAATATGCTTATTTCAGTGCAGCTAACTTTGTTTCAAATATCTCTTTTTTGTCATTAGTTAGCAACAAGATTCGATTGTGTTTTTTACCTTGTGCTCAGTTACATAATATCAGGCTCAGCAAAATATTGGACAAATATATTAAACTGTTGTTGTAACTGTAGCTGTTTTATTTTAGTTAGTAAGGTTATTTCTGAATGACACTTACCGTATTTGAGATCCCCTTCTGTCCAACTGTTTTCACTTATGTTCTGCAATCATCTATTGCTTTTTAGTATGGTATAATCTTGCTCTGATCTCCTTCTATTTAATCGTGCCGATCATTATCAATCTCAGCTCTCGCCACAACATTGCTCTGTCGACTTAAATTGCGTTAAGAAATTATTCCTAATACAATTATTTATTTTATGAATTTGTCACAAACCTTGGCAGTAACAGAGACCCAGGTTGTAGGCAATGTACATAGGCTAACTTGACTTTTGGCACAGCACAGTGTACTGAAAAAACGAAGGAAGCCATTCGCTGCTGCGTCAGCTTACCCGCACATGAAGGGTATCCAAAGGCTAGGCAAATGTTATTTAGAATTTTTGGAGGTCTCCATACGGTTGAGGTCCAAATAAATCGCCTATGAGACTTAAAGCTACGGTCAACAGATGATCATAGTACTTTCGAGGTATTCAAGGGTGTTGGAGGGTGTATGGAGATCCTTTCACTCGATAGTGCCATTATATTGCAATTGGCTTGACAACGAAGAGACCCTAAAAGCGTGGATGGACAGAAAATGAACAGAAAGGGCTGCATATTCCAAAATGGATATGTTAAGCGTACCAAATTTTTGGAGTTTGTGTGTAGGAACAAACTTATGATGACAAGCTAAATGTATAGGGAAAGTCAAAGTAACGTCACAGTCAGCAAATTGTAAGATGACCACTTTGCTGAATACTGCTGAAGCAGAAAACACAAAGACGTTCCTCCTCCGCTTGCTTTAAGTGTAAGGGTTCACAAGGCACCTGGAAATGCTCGGGATTCAGGAAAGAGAATCTGGAGGGAAAATCTCAAGACTTTGCAAAATTTAAACTTTTTAGACAATCTCTGGGTGAAGGCCACTGCTTAAGAGATCGTAAAAGAAATTTCAAATGTCAGGTCTGTAGATCTCATGAGAAGCACCGCTTCTCGCTTCACAAAGGAGAAAGTGGAAAACAACTAAGAGAGTTCGAGGAGACATCCTCGGCTGTAAAGATACAAAAACCAGAAGATAAAATGGTGGAGGATCAGGAGTCTTTACCTTCTAGTCAAGTGTTTTTAGCTGTTGGTGCTGTAGAGGCAGATTGGATAAGGGTTTGCTTTAAGATATTGACATCAAGAGTACACGTGTGTAAGAGAAAATAACCAGCACACTACCTATGCCTTTCCAGACAGTAGATCTGATACTAAATTATGCTTAATGAAATTAAGAAAGACTTTAAATCTTATGCAAACCCATTAAGGTATGAGATGAAGACAACAGATGACATAAAGAGGATGGTAGGTGATTAAACTAAATTAGAAGTTCCCTATTAGATGGTTTTGAATGATATAATTTAAAACCGGTCGTTTTAATACACACAATACCTGTAGGAAACAGTTATTTTGCAGAGAAATGGACTACACAGTGTTAGCCCTACCTGCACTTTTTGATTTTCCCAGAAATAGATTGCAAAGAAGTGACAAACTTTATAGAAAACGATCACTCAGAGCTTGTAGACGTCTAACTTGACATACGTACATGGAGGACAGGAAAACAAATCACAATAAAAACACCTATTGGATGGGCCGTCTATGGGCCTGTGGGAGAAGCAGAGACAAGGAATAAAATCGCAATAAACTTCTCACACATTGATGTAGACAGTGTCATCAAAGAACAGATTAAGAGACTTTAAAACACAGAATTCGAAGGCCTTACCTCTGATCTCATGGAAAGTAAGTCTTATGAAGACAAACGTGCTGCATGGGTAATGAAAAATTTAATCAAGCTCGTAAATGGGAACTACCAGATTGATTTGTTGTATAGAGAAGCAGTAAGTTTGTCAGATAGCCTTTCAGTAGCAGGACAGTGTTTGTTTTAATTTCAAAAGAAGTTACAGAACAACAGAGAGTTGAAAGAGCATCATTGTCATGAAATGAAATGGTATGAGGAAGAAGTATCGGTTCGTGTTATTCCACAAGAAGAGCGACAGAACCGTAAACCCATATGGTAACTTCCTCTTCATGCAGTTTTCCCTCCAAAAAAGCTAACAAACCTAGGGTAGTAATTGAGTGTGCAGCGAAAAACAGTTGATTTTACTTACTGATAAGTTGCTTAAAGAACTAGAGAACACTGGGTGGCGTACTTTTGAGATTTAGGTGTACTCTTGAAAATTAGAATAGGCACAGTTGCCGCGGAAGCTGACAGAAAGAGAATGTTTCATCAGTTATTTGTGAAACCTGAATAGAGGAGCCCAATGTTATTTGTGGTGGCCAGAAGGTTATCTGCTTTTTGAACAAAAACTCCATCGGATGCTGGTCCTTATATTTGGTGGCACTTCTTCTTTACGTAAATGTGGGCTTACACTAAAGCTTACCGCAAAAAGAAAAACAACACGTATCCTTTCTCAGCAGATACTGTCAACGCTGTTGATTTGAATTTCTATGTAGACGATTTTCTACGAGGGTTTGATAACAAAAATGATGCAGTGCTTCCTGTACAGGAAATGCAAAACTTACTCGAAAGAGGAGGTTTCAAATTGAATAAATGTACTTAGTCAAGCAGGTAAGTACTTGCTAGCCTTCCACCAGAATAAAGAGCCAAGTCACGCAAAGATCTAAATTTTTGCAAGGAAAACTTACCAACAGAGTAAACACAAGGTGTGCAATGGAATACCAAATGAAAACAAGAGCAATGCACCAACTCAACGTAGGATCTTATTGTCCGTAGCCTCAGTTTTTGGCCCCCTTGCCATCGCTAGTACTTTTCGTTTCCCTGAGCGGGAAATCAACCAAGAGCTCCGTACGTTATATTTGGATTGGGACTGAGAGTTGCTCAACCGTGTGTTTGAATGGAAGTCTCTCTAAAATGAAGCGATTCAGCACTGGTAAGCCATACTAACAAAACAAGCTACAAACTAGTGACAGAATCGAATTGCATCATTTCTTAGACGCCTATGAGTATCATCTACAGAATCAAGTAGACAACTAGACATAAAATATGTTTCTGTTTGAGGTAGAGAAAATCCTTAATGACAGATCTGTCGCAAATGCCTCCGACGATCCAAGAGACTTTGTAGCGCTCACTCCAAACCATATTTGTTTGAGGAGAAATCTGTCTTCATCTCTTCAAGATTACTGCATAGTGGGACTAAGCATATTTACACCTCTGTAGTTAGAGCAACACTGTATGTCAACATTGTTTTTTATAGATAAATACGAGGATGATTTTTTCTCCAGTCGCCTGGTATTTTCTCTGTTATCTTGATCTTGTTGAATAGGCTATAGGAAACGTTGTTGCACAGCGCTATCATCGAGGCATTGCCACACTTGGACTATGATCTCGTCGGTGCTTACTGGCTTCCCTTTCTTCTTTCTATCAAGAGTTCTCTTTGCTTCGTCTTTCTCTAGTTCTCCAGCTCCTTGTCCAGTGTACTGGCCGTCAGTTTCTCTCTCTTTCCTGCGTTTTTCTACGTTTATTAGGGTTTCAAAATACTTGTTCTATCAGTTTAATTTGTCATTTTTTGGTCAGAGTACCCAGCCATCTTCATTCTTAATCATTTTAACATGTTGTGTATCCTTTGAGGTTTATTTATTTGGTTTGCACCCGGTACACTGTCTTCTGATCCTTAGTGGTCTCATCGTCATCGACAATCTTCGTCACCACTCTGCATTGCAGCTTCACTGTATTTTTTGTGTAGCCTTTTCTATACAGACTTCTTTCTTACAGTTCCTCGTTCCACTTCCATGTCTCATAATCCCTCTTCCATTTCTAAGTTACTTCCAAGCACAGTTGTTGCTGTATATTTTATAGCTTCTGCTGGTGCTTCCTAATCCACAAGGAATTGTTTGCCAAGCTCTTTATTTAGGCCGCTCACAAAGTTTTCCTTNAAACAGGGCAGGTAAATTTCTCAAGATCTTTCCAACTGTTTCTTAATTTATAAATAAGACCAAAGGATATTTCTAAAACCTACCTTCTTGATTAAAAAGCGATGACAATGTGTTCCATGCATTGACTTTCATAGTTCTGTTTTTATAGTTGGAGTCACTTGTATCCCACAAACATTTAAACTCTCTTACGGCTTGAAGAAATGTTTCCTTGTCGAAAGCTTGTCCTTCAAGACCACTCTGAATGCCCTGAGCTTCATTGTATTCTTCAGAGTAGGAAATTGAGAACATATTATCGGCACATCACTGCTACCTTGATTATCGGCGGCCATGTTGAACTGATGAAATCGCTGCAAGCGTTTTTTCTGAAATCTGATTGGCTAATTCTTTGACGATCGTCAAGCGCACGACGAAAAGTTAAAACTGTTTTAACTTTTCGTCAAAACCAAAATCGTCAGAAGTTTCGTCAGAAAAGCTTATTCTTTGCTACTGCGCATGTGTCGTCGCGAATTCTCATGACGATCGTCACAAAAATCGTCCAGTGGAGATTCGCCTTAAAATGAAGCGATTCAGCACTGGTAAGCCATACTAACAAAACAAGCTACAAACTAGTGACAGAATCGAATTGCATCATTTCTTAGACGCCTATGAGTATCATCTACAGAATCAAGTAGACAACTAGACATAAAATATGTTTCTGTTTGAGGTAGAGAAAATCCTTAATGACAGATCTGTCGCAAATGCCTCCGACGATCCAAGAGACTTTGTAGCGCTCACTCCAAACCATATTTGTTTGAGGAGAAATCTGTCTTCATCTCTTCAAGATTACTGCATAGTGGGACTAAGCATATTTACACCTCTGTAGTTAGAGCAACACTGTATGTCAACATTGTTTTTTATAGATAAATACGAGGATGATTTTTTCTCCAGTCGCCTGGTATTTTCTCTGTTATCTTGATCTTGTTGAATAGGCTATAGGAAACGTTGTTGCACAGCGCTATCATCGAGGCATTGCCACACTTGGACTATGATCTCGTCGGTGCTTACTGGCTTCCCTTTCTTCTTTCTATCAAGAGTTCTCTTTGCTTCGTCTTTCTCTAGTTCTCCAGCTCCTTGTCCAGTGTACTGGCCGTCAGTTTCTCTCTCTTTCCTGCGTTTTTCTACGTTTATTAGGGTTTCAAAATACTTGTTCTATCAGTTTAATTTGTCATTTTTTGGTCAGAGTACCCAGCCATCTTCATTCTTAATCATTTTAACATGTTGTGTATCCTTTGAGGTTTATTTATTTGGTTTGCACCCGGTACACTGTCTTCTGATCCTTAGTGGTCTCATCGTCATCGACAATCTTCGTCACCACTCTGCATTGCAGCTTCACTGTATTTTTTGTGTAGCCTTCTCTATACAGACTTCTTTCTTACAGTTCCTCGTTCCACTTCCATGTCTCATAATCCCTCTTCCATTTCTAAGTTACTTCCAAGCACAGTTGTTGCTGTATATTTTATAGCTTCTGCTGGTGCTTCCTAATCCACAAGGAATTGTTTGCCAAGCTCTTTATTTAGGCCGCTCACAAAGTTTTCCTTTGACTCAGATTCTTTCAATTTCTACCATTTTATAACCACTTTGCTGTCCATGATCCCTTTCAAATGTCCCCGCCTGCATAAGATGTAATTTAACTTACTTCTATTGTTATACTTTTATGGGTTATTCTCTGTTCTCCCGGTTTCTGAAAGTAAGTGTTTGCCAATGCCAGTTCGAACCTCTTGGCAAAATCTATTATACTCTGGCCCTCTTGATTTTCTGTGCCCAAAGCATGTTTGCCAATCACGCCTTCGTCACCTCAGTGATCTTCCTCAACATGGCGATTTAGCTCTGTACTAATGAACATACGATCTTTCCTTTGTACCCCCGTCAAGCTGGCATCCATCTTATCCCAAATTTCTTACTTCCCCTAGTTATTTCAGCCTGTCTGTTGTGAATTTGCACAGATGATGCTTATCAATTGCCCATTCCATTCAAGCCTCATGATCATAATCTGATCCTTCATTCTATCCACTTCTACCAACCCTGCTGTCAGACTCGGCTGTTTTTAGCCGCCGCCAATATCTCTGGCTTTCCACTTCGTCTATTGTAAGCACAGCACTCAGGCCTCCCTCCTCTTCACGAGATCTACCAATTTTCCCATTAGACTACTAACCTTGAATGACGCTACCCTCAAATCAAATTCTTTCCATTGCTTTCCATTTTTTCCTGTCTCTCTGATTCGCCTCTTACCTCTGCGTCAGCACCTTCTTGTTCTTTTACCAGCAGCATAATTTCTATTTCCTGCTGATTACCTGAGGAAAAGGCAGTCGTTATTAACTTGGGCCTCGATCGGTATGATTTGATTTGTACTACTTGACATGATACCAAATGAGTTTTGGCGCGGATTTTTATGGCCTGTTGTCCTTCCTGGCGCCAAACACAGTTATCGGTGGTGAACCTAGCGTTTGATTTAAGGACTTGCTCAGAAGGCAGTGAGTGGCCATCCCTGGCTGGTGACTTTGTCAAGAAAGTTCATACTCCCGTAACCCAGAAAGGGGTGGTTGTTCGGGTCCTAGGCCTTGCCAAAGAGGGACAGAGAGACTGTGTAAGGCAAGGCTTTCCATTCCCTAATGTTTAATCTGAAGCTGCATACCCATGGAACGACAACATACTAAGATTTGAAAAAAACAAACAATTCCAACAAAACAGAAACCAAAGATTATTACTTAGATTTTTACTTAGAATTTGATGGTTAGAAAGACTCACAGATTTCAAGGAAGGGGTTGTTCGAGTTACTTCCATGACCTTACAACATAATTATCTTAATTTGGGGTTTCAGCTTGGGCAGTTTTCGTGTCATTTGTGAAAACATTCCAACTAAAGCATTCCTGTCATACTCCTAGATTGTATTCCTTGAAGTAGTGTCCCAGTATGTTTTTTTGAGTTATGAAAGAAGTCAAAATTCTGAACTTAAATCAAATAGATAAAGTCAGTGAACGTGCTTGATTTGGTTAATGGAGTCAAAGGGTATGTTGTTGTTATTTTTATTTATTTGCTTTAATTTTTGGATCATTTTGTTAGCAAATCGATGGGAATATTATATATTGTATAGTCGTATAGCCAAGACTAATTTGCTGTATTTGTATTCGTTTGATAAAAAATCAACTGGAGGGTGTATTGTTTGGAGCATTTTTAGGGCCCTGCTGCAATTTTGATATAGAATTGCATTTTCACTGCAGCTTCATCTCTTGAGTTTTTTGTAGTCTATTCTAAGCCTACATATGGTTCATGTAATGGGGTGCTTTCATCGTCTGTTACGGTATATGTACGAAAAATTGGGCTCCTTTGCTCACTTGCAGGGACCTACTCTGTCCCTATCTCAAAATATTCAGTGATTGATTCATTCTCACATCACCCATCTTTAAACTGACAAACTGACCGAAGGACAGAGGGACAAACACCTCAAAATCTCAGTTATGATAGTAATTAGAAGATGAAATATTGAAGCACTTTGTATAAAAAAGACGGTGTTTCGTCATAATCAAAATTGGATCTGGAAATTGTTATCAATCTTACTCTGAGCATAATGAAGAGAAACGTTAGAGTAGATAGGCGATAGAGCACAAAGTACACCACCTTTACATCTTTTGATCAATGGAAAACAATCTGAAAATCATGTCCACTTCGGAAAGGGAGCAAAAAAAAATTTGCCAAAAGTTGAGAAATGAGGGAGCAAAATGGCCAATAATTGGTTGTGAACCCTTCCCAAACTCAAAACTTATGTAAAAATCCTTCTTTCAGGGCTTATCCTTCATTATCAATTTTTCCCCTACGTAAAAATGAATTCCTCAACCTCTTGTAGGCGTTGTTGTGTCTGATGCCATGAGATTATCAAGAAAAGGGCCAAGGATTTCCTGAGCCACTTAAGTCAATATGCAGGATATCCTATTTTAATAGCCTCTGTTCTTAAAATAAGAACGAGGCTATTTTAGGAGAAGACTTATTTTTCTCCAAACTCGAAACAGTCCAAATTCAGTGATTTACACAGCTTTGTTCTTTAAAACTCTTGTGGACCAGTTCATTACACACTTCTCACTGGGTATTCGTGAAATTCTGGAAGAGATGACAATAAAAACAATTGCAGTATATTGTGGAGCGCAGAAGGGAGCAAAGACAGACTATATTGAAGGTGCCAAAGGTAAGTGATCAATCAGCATGAAAAATAAGTATTCTGTTTGTTCCCGTAAACAAATCCCGGTGATTACAACAATTCTGGCCTTTGACATTTTGAAGGGAGGAGAGGGGGTAGACTTAAAGGGGGCATTTTGATTCCAAACAATTACATGCCGTTAGAACCCTCACTAATCCAACTTACGTATTTCATATTTTTTATGCTGTCGGACTACCGAACGGTTAACTGAAAACCGTTCACGAAAAATACAACTGCAAAAAACTGTTTCAATACACGCTTTTGTTTTTATAAGAACAATTTTATAAGAACATGAGGCTGAAATTTGGCCCAAAAATAAGAACATACTAAGAACAAGCTGAGGCTCAGCTTGCAATATCTATGCACGTCATGGCTTGCATCCCACCACACCACATCAGATGGGAACCAACCATGCTGGATTTAGGAAACAAGTGTGAGACCAAGGGCTATCCCATGCATGAACTTGTCAGTGAATACGCCAACACCAAATGTCTCCGTAGTAGAAACCCTCTCCCTCTACAACTCAGAGTGATAAAGCACAAAGCAGATGGGCTAGCCCGAGCAGTCTGGCAAGCTGTAAGATGGTTGAATGAATGGGAGAATACAACCTCCCCACTACGAGACTATGTCCTCACACCTGGTCAGACACAAGCTCCCAAGAAAGAGCTGGGTAAACTTCCAACAGGCTGAGGTCAGGCTATGGTAACTTTGGTAAATGGCAGCACAAGATGGAACTGTCCAGCAGTCCATCGTGCCAATGCGGAGATAGAAACCAAACCGCAAAACACATAATCAATGACTGTGACACCTTCAAACCACCTGGTGGCTCCAGAGTGTTGAGAGAGCAGCCACTGAGTGATGAGCTACAGCAATGGCTGCAGATGATGGAATGGTAGAGAAGTCATACAGAAGAAGATGATGATGATTGAAATGTTAGTAATTCATGAGGCACCCAAAATTTATGTCTTTGACCTTGCAGGCCATATGTGTGCATAAACCTAGTAGATGTGCGTGCCAGGTAACCTTTCAAAGTGTCAATCATACAGCTTTTAAGTCCACTGTACTTGTGAATATGGATGAACGTGAGCATATGGTACTACGATCTAGTTAGCCTGCTACATGCATTTCTTATGTGGAATTTTCATAAAAAGCCACTATTTAAACTTCTGTATGTGTGACCATCAATCCATTTGAGTTGTAAGTTGAACAATTCAGAGTCACAGTGTCAATCAGCCTTTACATTTATATTCATGGCATTTGAAGAGACGAAGACAAGGCTCTGTATGAGTAGAACTTTAAAAACCACAGTCATTCCATTTTGAATTTTTGCAGCTCACTCTCATAATACTCAGAAATGCCCAAATCATCTACTTCCTTGCTACATAAAGTCAAGTATTATGTAACTGAGTTTCCGGATGAATTGCAGGCAACCCCCAAAGGAGACTTACATTGAAAGTTATGTGTTAGTATTGTGAGCCATGACTGACTTTCAACTGTGCAGAAGCAAAGGGAGAGTGCTAAACATCGTTAAAGACAAGCAACAGGACACAGGCAGTCTGTCCCAGTTCCTACAAATAATCCTTTGTAGGATGAGTTGGTCGCTTGGGTTCACAAGAGCTTTCCTGTCCTCAGATATACCTCTGCACAAACTCAACAATCCTGAAATAAGGAGTTTATTTGAGTTCATTGGTCAGCAGCTACCATCAGAGTCTAGTTGCAGAGCCCATGTTTTGTTGCATGCTGTAAAGTTGACATTTTGTCACAAGCTGTAGAGCCCATGTTTTGTTGTAAGCTATAGAGCCCGTATTTTGTGGTAAGCTGTAAAGCCCATGTTTTGTCGCTAGCTGTAAAGCCCATGTTTTGTTTCAAGCTGTAAAGCCCATGTTTTGTCGGAAGCTGGAAAGTGCATGTTTTGTCATAAGCTGTAGAGCCCATGTTTTGTTGTAAGCTAAAGAGCCCATGTTTTGTCATAAGCTATAGAGCCCATGTTTTGTTGCAAGCTATAGAGCCCATGTTTTGTTGCAAGCTGTAAAGCCCACATTTTGTGGTAAGCTATAGAGCCCATCCATGTTTTGTCACTAGCTGTAGAGCTCATGNGCTGTAGAGCCCATGTTTTGTGGTAAGCTATAGAGCCCATGTTTTGTTGTAAGCTATAGAGCCCGTATTTTGTGGTAAGCTGTAAAGCCCATGTTTTGTCGCTAGCTGTAAAGCCCATGTTTTGTTTCAAGCTGTAAAGCCCATGTTTTGTCGCAAGCTGTAAAGTGCATGTTTTGTCATAAGCTGTAGAGCCCATGTTTTGTTGTAAGCTAAAGAGCCCATGTTTTGTCATAAGCTATAGAGCCCATGTTTTGTTGCAAGCTATAGAGCCCATGTTTTGTTGCAAGCTGTAAAGCCCACATTTTGTGGTAAGCTATAGAGCCCATCCATGTTTTGTCACTAGCTGTAGAGCTCATGTTTTGCCCTAAGATATGGAGCCCGTGTTTTGTGGTAAGCTATAGAGCCCATGTTTTGTCACTAGCTGCAGAGCCCATGTTATGTCGCTAGCTGATACTAAGTTGAAACGTTTTACAGAGCTTTTAGCTGGAAAGAACCTGTTCGTGGTTGTGGATGAATCATATTTTGGGTAAAAAATTTGTCAATGTTTTGGTAGGAGATGTTAACAGCCCAACAAAGGTCTACCTCATCTCAAGCAAGGTAAGACTTGAAATTTCTTACTTTTGGAACCTTTATTATACCTATACATGTATGATTTCACTCTATGCAGTACATGTTCATGTAAAATATAGGCAGTTGCTATTTAGCTGGCTGGACTTGTCGGATCTTATTCTACCATCAGTGACTGGAAACTCTTTTGTTCTTAACCCTAGCCTTAATGTTGTGGCTTGAACAGAACCATGTCACATGGCTTGAACAGATTGATCAATGAAATTTTACTTTGCATAAAAGACTGTAGAATAGGTTTAGCCATCAGATGGCTGAATAGACACTTAATAATTAACCAACCGGTGGTGCAGAAGCAAAAGAGGGCATTGGCACACAAAAGGTCCCAGGATCGAATCCTGCTGGTGCCACAGTTTATGTGGTAAATTTGCATAAAGGTCAATGCATTACAAAGTGCCACCAATGAAAGTGAATGAGACTTGAAATGGTGCGAATGGCTACTGAGTGAGAGTCCCATTCAACTTCAGGTGTAAATAACACAAAAACAATTCTGTTTTCAGGTTTTGTATGCATCTATGAACCAATGAGCCATCATTGACACTGTGGACAACATTATGAAAACCCTGTGGGCTGACATGAGCACTTTGTACTGTTACATAGAGGTTTTTCAGAACCTTGGTAGCAAGGTTCTGAAAAACCTTTATCCTTGTCCATTCCACATCATCTGTGTGTTTTATCCCTTACATAACTATGCTGAGCATGTCAGGAACACACAAAAGTATTGGATTCTCTAATTGCCACAGTTAAGGCTTTCATTGTGAAGAACAAGTATTGCAAGGGGATGTTTTCAGAATTTGGCTACCCACCTGAGCTGATCATCACATGATGGGCTATGTTGTTCAAGGTAGCCTTCTTTTATGCCAAAAACCTGCAAGCAGTGCACCAGAACATTGCTTTGTTTGAAGAAGATGGGCTCCTGGTAAGCAGGGTCAAGGCAGCAGTTGCAGAGGCCAGTCTAGCTGCTGACCTTCTTGCTGTCACATGCGACTACAGCCACTGGTTCATCTCCTTGAAAAATGTCAGTTGCCACAGTACACCATTGCTGATGCACATTGCAACCTGCAGTCTACCATTTGGCAATGATTCTGCTGGTGTGAAGCTATACATGGACAAGCCTCTCCAAGCTAATGCAGATATGTGGAGTATCATAGAACTTTCTTGCAGTGATGTCTCTCCAGCCTTGTATGGAGAACTTCAACAATGCCAGGCAATGTGAGCAAGAGTTGAATGCTGCTTTTCCATACTGAAGAAAATGCTTGCCAAAGACAGAAGCTTCAGGCCAGACAGTGTGGAGAAATATCTCCTAATGCTGTTCAATTCACATGAGTAACAAATGCATGTAGAGTGAAGTTCATGTCAACACTCTATAGAGAAGTTTTCAAACACTGAGGCTCTTGTAGACTTGCTGTACCTTGTAGCTCAGTAGTTTTCCTTTGCTGCTTTGTACATGTACACATAGTTCACATATTGTACTTTTTCTGCAACTTTTCAGTGCAACTTCTGAGAAAATAAATGTAACTTTCGCTAAAGTAAAGTCAACTTTTGAAGTTAGTGCAACAAAAAATTGCCCTACTCATAATTTAAACAACCATGTTGTAAACAGCCTCATAGCAATTTTTAAAACAATTTTACTTTTTTTTTTAATTTAATTTAATTTTACTTTAACAATTCCAAATTAACATTTGTATTTGGCCAGATACATTCCATTCAGTAAAAAACAGTTTTTCATATCTGCACTAAAAATAAAATTTTAATTGTATACAAATACATGGTCAGTCACTGTTTGCCAGAGGAGTTATAAAAGATCTACAAATACATGAATGATAAAAATGCATAAATGAGACCTAATTCCAAAATATAATGGTTTTAAAACTTTATACAACAAAGATTTAAAACAAACATATATCAAAACAGGAAAATTTTTTCTGTTGAATCAAAGGACTCATGCTAACATGATAACAAAAATTCACGAGAAAAGAGAGGAAAACAAAAAAGAACTGAAAGTAGTTTTAAACTAGAAGTTTATTTTGTTGCATACGCTACTTCGCCCGCCATCTTTGTTACATCATGTTTACATTATCGCCAGTTACGGCATTTCAATAACAAGTAAAATGTTTCAGTCGTTAATCAAAATGGCGTCTACATTTTCTGTGTTCACTTCTTTTGACATGTAACTTGGTGTGAGAAGTGATTACACATACTATTATTCGTTATTACTCCTCTTATTTTACAATGAATTCTCACAAGAGACCAGAACTTAAACTATCTGGGAATATATCAGAAAATTTTAAAAATTTTGAGTTACGATTTCACAATTACTGTTTTCAATCAGATTACAGAGATTTGGAAAAGGATCCAGACACAGAAAAAGAGGAACATTACAAAAAACCTCTTCTGGAGATTTCAGCCTTACGATCAGCGCTACCCGATGAGGCTCTACAAGTAATTAGGTACACTATTGAACCTTCTATCTTACCGAACGATAAGAAGAAGCCATGGATATGGATGAACAAACTTCGCACCCACTATACTGGTACTTCAGGGTCAACATTAATGACTGATAGGTTTAAATTCTGGCATACATCTCAACACACAAATGAGACAATACAAGACTGGGAAGTTCGAATCCGACAAGCTGGAAGTCTTTGCGAATATGGAGAAATTACAGACATTATGTGTCGAGACAAATTTGTATTTGGTCTGTGTGACACCACTATACGAACTGAACTGCTTAAAACGCACCTTAAACCGGAAGGCACCCCAAAAGCTTTAGCTGACGTTGTTGCTGAAGCCAAATCAATGGAATCAGCCAAAATAGCTAACAAACTCATTAGCGATATATCTAAAGGAATCGAAGAAAACGTTCACTGGACTAGTACAGGAAACTCCAAACCGACACGAAGGAAACATAAAGATATGAAACTTAAACGAGAGCCAAACACTTGCCACTGGTGTGGAGATACCAGAGGCCCGCACAAATGGACAGACTGCCCAGCCAATGGACGAACCTGCTCAAAATGTGGTGGCAATGACCACTTTGCACGTGTATGTATGGAACAAACATCACCAATCAAAGCAAGCCAACTGAGAGGTAATTTTTCACCGCGTTCCAAGCCACACAGTCGACCGGTACATGCCCTTCAACATCAACACAACAACCAACAAGCACAAATGATTCAACCACAACACAATGAGACAGCACACGTTATGAGCAATAATGAACAGCCAATATTTTATGCAGATGAACAACCATTATATTACAGCACCACCTACGCTATAAATCACACAAAAAAGGACACAACAGTAGGTAATAAATATTTTGCTAACCTACCTTGCTCACATACTGGTTCACATTTTAAAAATCTCAAGTTCCAAATTGACTCTGCTGCAACATGCAACACAATTTCTCAAGATATTATTCAACGTGAATTCCCAGACATCAAATTACAAAAATCACATTTTTTACTACATCCATATGGTGATGCACAACCTATCAGACCTGTTGGACAAGTCACCCTACTATGTGAGAAACATCAGAAATACCATACCCTGGTGTTTCAAGTCCTCCCATCGAATATCATGGCAGGAAAACCAGCTCTCCTTTCTGGAAAGGATTGTGTAAATATGGGAATAATCAAAATTAACGCTGACAATGTATTCTCTATTCAACAGACAAATCAGACTGACACTCAGAACAGACAAAAAAAGCAGACAACAACAGCCAGAAATAAATCATCGATCGACTTATCAAAGCCACTCACCAAGGAGGCACTCCTTGAGCATTATAAAGACAGTTTTACCGGCGTTGGTTGCCTCCAACCACCAATATCGTTTAAAGTCAAAGAGAATGTCGTACCTGTACAAATGCCCATACATCGGGTCCCACTAAGCAAGCGTGAAAAGGAGAAAGCTGCCATTGCCCGATATGTCGAAGAAGGGATTTTAGCAAAAGTAACCGAACCGACACCATGGTGCTCGAATATCCTCTGCAGAGAAACTCCAAATAAATTTCGAGTATGCATAGACCCTAGCCAAACTATAAATACTGCTATTGAACGCCCAGTATTCCAGATGCCGACACTAAATGAACATTTACATAAACTTAGAAATGCTAAATGTTTTACAGTAATTGATGTAAAAGATGGATTTTTTCATATACCACTTGATGAAAATTCATCCAAAATGACCACCATGCACACAACATATGGGCGCTACCGCTGGCTCCGCCTCCCATTTGGTATCAACAGTGGCCCTGAGGAATTTCAAGTACGTATAATGGCAGCAGTAGAAGACCTCAATGGTGTTGCACCAATAGCTGATGATCTACTTGTTTATGGTTGTGGAGATACCTATGAGGAAGCAGAAGCTGACCATGATAGACACTTTATCGCATTAATGGAGAGAGCAAGAGTAAAGAACATTAAATTCAACCCACTGAAATTGGTATTCAAAAAACAGCAACTGAAATTTGTTGGACACATATTGACACAAGATGGAATTAAAGCAGACCCCGAAAAAACCAGTGCTATCATGAATATGCCAACACCACATGATAAACAAAGCCTACTGCGATTCATTGGCATGATCAAATACCTTTCACCATACTGCCAGAATCTAAGTACCATAATTGAACCATTAACTCAACTCACCAGAAAGGACATGATATTTAATTGGTCTGAGACACAACAAACTGCATTTGACAAAGCCAAATCTATTGTAGCTTCAACACCTGTCCTACAATATTTTGATCCAAAGAAGCCAGTTGTACTTCAAGTTGATGCTAGTGAGAAAGGACTTGGAGGAGCATTACTACAAAAGAACATTTATCAACAACTGCAACCTGTTGCTTTTACATCATGTACTTTAAGTGACACTGAAAGAAGATACTCACAGATCGAAAAGGAGTGCCTTGCTATATGCAATGGATTCTCCAAATTCCATCACTGGCTATATGGACACCCAGACATTGAAGTTCATAGTGATCACAAACCATTGGAGATGATTGTAAAGAAGCCCCTTAACCGTGCACCTGCCAGACTTCAACGAATGCTGTCACGGCTTCAGAAATACCAATTCAAACTTATCTATCAAAAAGGAACATCTCTGCACATTGCAGATACTCTATCAAGAGCACCACTTCCTAACTCATCAACCAACAATGTCAATTCCTTTGAAATTTTTCGTCTAGAGACAGAAACTGAGTATCCAGAACACCACTACCAACTCAAAAATGAAACAGAAATGAAAATCCTTGCAGCCACCAAAAGTGATAACCTCTTTCAATACTTATACACTACGATTCAACAAGGATGGCCAGAAAAAATCCAAGCTTTAAACAAGGATTTAAGACAATTCTGGAATTTTCGTGATGAATTAACAATAAACAACGGATTAATTTATAAAGGACAATGTACCTTAATTCCAGAATCCATTCGACAAGAAATGCTCCAAAAGATACATGCTAATCACATGGGAGCAGCATCAAATACAAGAATGGCCAAAGAAGTACTATTCTGGCCTAATATGTCAAGGGATATTACCAACATGTGCAATGCATGTTCAGAATGTGCCAAATACCAAAATACGGCACCAAGACAACCAATGCAATCATTGCCAATACCATCACTCCCTTGGCAGATTGTCAGCCAAGATCTTTTTGAGTACAAGAACAATGATTACCTTGTGACTGTATGTCATTTTTCAGACTGGATTGAAGTTGACCATCTTCCAAACACACTCGCCCAAACAGTAATCGAACACACCAAAGCACATTTTGCTCGCCATGGAATTCCTGAAATATGCCATACTGATAATGGCCCACAGTATATTAGTAATGAATTTAAAACATTTTCCAAAGATTATGATTTCAAACACACTCGATCAGCCCCATACTATCCTAAAGGAAATGGTAGAGCTGAGGCAGCAGTAAAAGTCACCAAGAACATGTTGAAACGCTCTAATGACTTGCACACAGCTCTGCTACACTATAGAAACACACCACAACAAGGACATTCATATTCTCCAGCACAGAGGATGATGGGTCGTCGTACAAGAACTCTACTTCCAACATCTAAGTGTGCCCTCATCCCATCACCGATTGATATCACCAACACAAGACAACAGATTATTGATAAACGTATTACAGCAAAGATCAACTATGACCGACATGCAGGACCAGTACACTCTAAACCAGATGTCGGTTCTTATGTATATGCAAAACCTCCACCACATAAACAGGGAAAACCATGGGTGTATGGACAGATAATAGAATCTGACAATCAATCATACACGCTGAAGACACCCCACAACACACTCATCAGACGAAACAGAGTGCATGTTACACCAGCAGCTGCTCCATCAGAGCCTCTTATTATACGCACACCAGTACTTGTTCCGTATCAACCAACAAAACCTGCAGAACATTGCCAAACAACACAGAGTGTCAGCCCGCCGAGTGATTCGCCTCACACTACCACAGAACAATCAGATTTATCAATCACGCCCATGAAACAGACACTAGCAGAAATACCAAAAACTGTGACTAAGTCTAACACAGAACATACAAGACGAAAAATAACTCTCCCATTAGGATTTAAGGACTTTGATATGTCATAAGACAAGATGAGGATATAAAGTTACACCAATCTTGTTATTTAGTTTTTTATTTCATAGGAAGGGGGATGTTGCATACGCTACTTCGCCCGCCATCTTTGTTACATCATGTTTACATTATCGCCAGTTACAGCATTTCAACAACAAGTTATATGTTTCAGTCGTTAATCAAAATGGCGTCTACGTTTTCTGTGTTCACTTCTTTTGACATGTAACTATTTTGCACCACTTTCATACACAATTTTGTGAAATTCTTCTCATTTTGAAATATTTGTGGAAATTGTATCAAAAGACCACTAAAGAAGAAAGTTTTTTTTAAACTTATAGTTTAATATACTGAAATTTTAGCACTAAATTATTGTTGCTTGTATTTGTTCTATGAAAAAATTTTGGAAGTATTCCTTGGAATAGAGGTACTGTTCATGCAATGTGTGTCCTTATGATCAGTTGGAAAAGCTAAATGCAAGAGAGTCCATAAAACAGATACACCAAGTAATTTTCTAATATTCACAAAATTAATGCAGGATATGTAGACTTAACATGGTTACTTAATCTTTACATATAACAAAAAACTTTCATACCACTTTGACGTGTACCCACTGTAGTCACAGCAACACCCACAATGGGGTTGTTGTCCTAGTTGAGATTATGAAATCACATTAGTGAGTCAGCATGTCCAATGTTGAGCTCTTACAGTGATTGGGTACAAGATTAGTTTTGGGATCAGTAGATTCCCTGTGTAAGCAATTTATTTGAGTAAAAATGATGTAATTTACCAATTTAATATTTTGTACATAGAGTTTAAATACGGACGAAATCTTAGTAAAAAAGGGCCTTGTGTTTCAGTCAAGAGTTACAGACGCACCTCGGTTTAGGGTGTCATATTGAAAGTACAGTCTTTTTTATTCTTGTATTCTGCACGTGTTTCCTTCTGATACATAACACACTTTTACATTGATTACAATTCCTTGATGAAATGTTGGGACACCATAAATTTAAGTGATGTTAATTATACCAACATATAAACATAAACAATGGATTGGAGTATGATGATAATACTGTGCACTCATCCCAGGCCAAAAACATTGCCTGACATTTTGTCTTATACTATTAACCATAATGCCCAAGGTACAGTTCAACAATGATCCCTTAATATAGGAAATGGCATCAGTACCCAACCTTGAACAAACACTAAGTTTTCTTCATCATAAAAGACATCTTTCTTTCCCCAGAATTTTCTAATGAAATCAGGTATGTCATCTTTGCCCTCTGGGAAACTTTGCTACATCATTTGGACAAGGTCCATACCTGGCATCCAAATTGGCTTCATTCAGAATCATCATTTGTACTGCATCTTTATTGCAGCTAATATACCAGGCTCCACCATATGCTTGGTTGTACTTAAGGTACTGATTTTCAATTCTTGAATGTGGTATATGGTATTGGCCCCACACTTCCATTTCCTGGGAATAGCAATTAGCTTGCACCATCTTGATTACAGAAAATGCTCATCAAACTTCAGGGTTATAATTTTGTAATCCATTATTGACTGCCAAGGACTTATCTACTGCTGAGGAACCATGTTCATACATCATAAGGATAGCAAATGGCCAGGTTTTTTGTCAAAATGACCAACATTTTTGACCTACTTCCTCTACAGAGCCCCTACCTGTTGATACTTTTGTAACAAATAACACATCAAATAACACACTTTACCAACACATTACTTAATTAGATGGACACCACTTTAGTTATGTAACATCAATATATAAGGCTTCCTATTATCACATGTGACAAGTCTCCATAACAATGTAATGATATGTTAGTATTCAAGACTTCACAAAGACCTCATTTTTGACATTATATCATGATGGCTACCAGCATTTGCCTATGGCCAAGGACTTTGCCCCCCTGCACTTTGCCATCTTAAAGTGTAATAAATCTACACTGCCATCATAACTATGCTTTTCTTGCATGTTTATACTTTCCTTCTATCAATTTACATATTTTTTTATTTTTTTCTCACTTATGACTGAAAAACTCAGTCACTTGTGACTAATGAGTTTAATTTAATTTTTGCTTTAGTTTGGGATAAAAACCTACAGCTTTTGTTGTTTCCTGGCAATCCTTGCTGTTTTCAATGGAGATTTTACAACAACCTTAAAGGGACAACTTCAAAGTTTCCCTCAGAACCAGGCCAAGAAGGAATGCTATGAAACTCGTTTGCAGTATACCTCGGAAATTTGAAAGTTTCTTTGTTATCAGTTAATATAAGATGCTGGAGTTGGAGTATGGCAAAGAAATGTGGATAAGAGAAGATAAAGGGTTGTTTTTTACCTGTATCCATTACAAAGTGTTACTATAAAAGGTTTGTTGCAATACTTGAAGTAGTGTGAAGCCACAGCCTATTAAGTATGATCCTATACCAAGAAAAAGAAACCATTTTGCATACATTGAAATGTAAATTATGTGTTATGATTTTTTTTGCTCTGTTGATTAATTTCAGGTACGAAAACCATAAAATATATGAATAAATAGAGAGAGTTAAATTGATACACTGGTTTATTGACAGGGGGTTGGAAAGAACAATAGAATATCTAATTCCAATGACTGCAACACAGATTTGTGCAAATACATAAAGAAATGCTAAAATCACAGTACAAGCCCATAAACATTGTCAGCTTTGGACTGTAGCAACAACATAAATAATATGCAACCACAGAAAACTTGTCAAGTTTTACTACTTAATGTACACACACGATATGAAATAAAAAACTTAAATACAACTTACCAATGATAAAATCACCACTCTTGACTTGCCTGATCAAAAGGACAGTGGCAAGTGAGGTACAAAGATTGTACCAAGGGTTACATATGAACAAACAGAAAAATGGTAACAAACTTAATTCCTCATTTAGCAATGTGAGCATATCAACAGTGATAACCCAGCAATTATAATTGTTTTCAGGCTGGGTTTCACCTGATATCATATTAAATAATTATGTAAGATGATATCACGTGACAGAGGCATGTTTTCCTTTTGATACTAGTACCTTTGACCTCTATATTTTTCCTTACGTGATGAAAGGTAGAGATGCTACCACCACCTGAAATTTACTTCCTGAGTCTTAGGTTAACATTTGCTTTACAGATTAGCTTAATATGTTCTTGAATACAAGGGTAAAATACCAGCTTGGGCTGTTGAAAAAGTACCTGTATTCTCACCCTAAATTACTGACTAAAAGCTAAAACTTGTAGTTAAATGTACACAAATACTTGCACTAAACAAAATGAAGGTTGAAGACTTAAGTAAAACACTCATCTGTTACTTGGTCACATTAACCATCAGTAGAAGTTCAACAAATTTTATCCTCATATTTTATTATTTTCACACTTGCATTTAGAAATTACTTAGATAAATAAATGTATTTAAGGTTGTGTAATAAGTTTCCTTTAAAGAGTAGAATTCACAAGTACTACCATTTGTTTGTTATAATTTAAAAAGTTAAAAAGAGACACCCCACCCCACCCCTAATAAGAGAATGTGCTAGCCACCATTAATGACTGCCCAAAACACAGTTGTTTGTTTTCTCAAGTTTTTCAATAATCAATACCAGCCTAACAAACGTGGAATGCACTCGTTATAATAATCATGATCACCTGCAGTTTATCCCCCCTCTTCTCACCTCTGAGCTTTGGAAGCTTCCAAGAATGATCAGGATAAAATAGTGAAGGCTGTGACTGTGGCCACAATGTTGAAGGTGAAGATAGCAAATAGGCAGTTGTATTAAAGTAACAGAAGTTGTCTCAATGTAAGTAACATTACTTTGGAGCAATGTCTTTGAAATACTCTCTGAAGGTAGATCAGGTGTTGAAATGCATTGTTCTGACCTGAAGTGTTGGGAAAAAAAGGGATGGAAGAGGTAAACTCCCAATCTTTGGTATCTTTAGCAAGGACAGACACTACGGTGCACTACTCATTACATGCCATTTGAAGCCCACCTAGGGGAAGAGGGAGTGACTGAGGTAATAGGCAAAATCACCAATTGGTAAAACAGTGTTAATGAACCTTTGTCAAACACTCCCACATTTAACATTGCATATGTGCCAGGGAAGAAGAGAGGCAACAAGGCAGCCCAATATTATAACTTGGCAATGAAATGGACCAAAAAATTATCTTGATGCAGATTGTTTTACCACTGATAATGTTGATTGATTTAATGATGAAAGGCTACTACTTTCACAGATACATTAGTACACATATGTCATGCAATTCCAGTGGACCCATTACACAGAATGCCTTGTTTTGTTTAGCACTTCTTTTTGAACACTTCAGAATTCAAGTTCCCGATGTTATTGTTGTTATATTTTTATTTAAGAGTATATTAGTACTTTACTGTAATAACTGAATATTTATAAGTTTCTCATTTCCTCTTTAATTAAAAGCACTTGGAGCATGTATGGTAGAACGCCAAATGGACCTAGTGTATGGAGCTGGTCACAAAGGAATGATGGGAGCAGTTAGTAAAGTAATACATGAAGGAGGACAAAAGGTTTTAGGTGTCATTCCCAAGTTCTTTCAAGAACATGGTGGGTTTAATGTACTTAAAAACGAAGTTTTAGTGTATTTCTCTTGATTCAAATATATTTACAATTTTAGATGAGATTAGAGTGTAAGTTTCTATGATGGCAAAACTAAGCCAACTTTCCTCTGCAATTTTGAGCTTAGTTTAGAGAAAGATGGTAGCAAAACTTGCAGTACTACAGTGACAATTTGTTTCCATGGGCTAATAAATTTTAGTATCCTTTAAAAATCTATTTGTATTTACAAATTCACATCAAGTGAATACAGATACACCAAACTTTGTAAATTTATACCTTATCTGACCATTTCCAGTGAAAGGAGCATGATCTCAAACAATTGTTAACTGATGGACTTGGATGCACTATTGAGTATATAGGAGCAAAGTAAAAAGAAAAAATTAAAAGCTTAATAGTGCAGCTTGGAACATTGAAATGTCTTCATTCCATACAAAGACCCCCATCAGTTGCCAGTAAGACAGTTGTGTGGGACAGGGGTGGGCATGTACACATCTGACCCACATGACTGTTTTTGGTTAGAGATTGTGATAGGCCAGGGTGCCCAAACGATTACAAAGGTAGTGTATGTCAAATAGTCACATAAGGACACCAAAGTGCTCAACCTCAAGTGAAGGTCATCATTTCCACATGGAAATTTAGAATGTTATATATACATATATACATATATTGGTTTGGTGGCACTGGTTTTCTCTTCTTTTTGAATCTTTGATCTTTGTAAAGTTGAGTTCTGAAAAAGAGAATTTGGTTCTGACAGTTGGGACCTCCATAACAATGAAAAAGTTGGAAGTCTTGTCACTAACTCTACTTTTATGAAAAAGTAGTGGTTTCTATTGTTTGCCATTAGATTTTTTTATAGAAGTTGCGGGAAAAGTTCCTGTTCCATTTATTCTTTCAGTTAGTTTTTCGCTCTCCATTAACCATTGTTGTTGAAGAAAAAGTGATGAAAAAGAGGTGGTATTCATAAATTGATATTGTGCCATCCGACATAGAATTTGCAGCTGCCTGGAAAAGAATACTGTGTCCAAAACTGACTCATCCTGCCAGCCATCATAAGAAGGAATGGGTCATAATAGATTACTATTGCGAGTTTGTAAGTAAACCAAGCTTTACTTTGTGTTTACAAGAGTGGCACATGGCACCCCAACATATTGACCATCATATTGGATTAATATATTGTAATTGCTTTGTTGCTGCGAGTCAATAACTGGTTTTGACTGTTTACATTTAGAAAGTACTAAAATTGGGTGAAAAAGACTGAATGTTGAGAGGCAGTCATTATTTTTGAGAGAGAAAGCTTGGATGAAACAGAATGTGTAGCAGTGTAGAAACTTAACGATAATTATTGCGGTTATGCATTGTGATAATCAAAGGGACCATTTAAGTGGCAGTTGGGTGTTTTTATATGGTGACTGCTGAAGATGAGGATCATCAGAGACAATGCAGAGGTTTGTCAGGTGAACAGCTTCACAGTGAGTAATTTAGAAGTTTTCTTTTGTTAAATCTGTGTTTTGGAACACATATATTGCTTCAGTCTTGCATGTACTGATTGGGTACACTCTTTTTTGTAGATTATTTTGAAACAACCATACTTGCTGACCAACCCAAATCGTCTAATGAGATAAACTGGAACCGGCTAGGACAGGAATGTTGAATTGTGTATTTGGATATGAACCACTTGTATTTTCCAGGTTTCCACGTAACTCGTTTAACTTATAAACGATGTTCATGGAGAGACAACAAACCATGTCTATTTTGCCATCACAATCAGAGCCTAGCCAGACAGCTGAAACCCCAACCTGAATTTTTATGAGGAGATGCCGTGAACAATTAATTTTTCGCATTCAGTTGGTATTGTTAACTTGCTGAAAATCATTAGACTGGCAAAAAATAATATTGGCCTAAAAATAGGGTCCTATTGTTTGTTTGTTTAAGATAAGCAATTCAAATGATCTTAAACGGTTTATTTTATTGGTTTACCGTCTGTAGCAGGGGAAGAGTGTGTGGATTGCGTTTTCTTTTAGTTTATTATTGTTGGTTTTCTTCACCTTTGTAGCCTACAATCATCTTATTACTAACAAATATTTATTTTTCCGTCTTTTTTTATTATATGATTTATTAGGTTATAATTAGACTATTTATCGCTACAGTCGAATCAGTGTTACTTTATGGTGCAGAAACCTGGACCCTAACAAAGACAATGAAAAAACAGCTTGACGGATGTTACACCAGAATGCTACGAATGGCCCTCAATATTTCATGGAAACAGCATATCCCCAATAATCACCTATATGGAAAACTACCTCCAGTCATCCATCAAAG
>RDPX01000037.1:676142-821998 GCA_003991215.1 Morbakka virulenta
GAGAGAGAGAGAGAGAGAGAGAGAGAGATAGAGAGAGAGAGAGAGAGAGAGAGAGAGAGTGTGTGTGTGTGTGTGTTCATCTGCTGTTCATTTAAAAATCAAGCTGATGACCGTCGAGTTTCACGATTTTTAATTTTTAAAAGATGGGCTACTTGCATAGAAATCCTTACGAATCTTGGAAATTGTCTCACGGACAATTGATGGAAAATTTGTGTTTATGTACTTGACTTAAAACGTAGATGCCGTAGATGTAGTAAAATGATATAGTTGGTTCTGCTTTATTATCTGGTTATCGCCTGGGCTTTCGGTAAAGTGTAATAGTGGATGCTTGCGTGTTGGTGGGTACAAAGGCCATTTCGAGGTAGAATCGTAAACAAAAGAGAACCAAGCTTTCCATAAAAAGCTTCTCTAACAAGGCAGAGCCCTTTGCAACAGAAGAATGGAGTGACTGAAATTTGCCATCTGTGAATTGTGAAGCAAAGAAAAGATCATATAGGAATGAGTTATAGCCTACTGATAACAATAGAAGGGTATAAATTCATCAATATAATTAACTTAAGATTTTCCTCTTAATAATTAAATAGTAAAAGTGAATGTCAAGTTCTGCGTGGCCTTTAACGCGTTAAAAGATTGGACCAATCTTCATGATTAATTGTCATCTTGGCTTTAGATATGCCCTTTGATCTGATTGCGTGTAGGGGCGAAGAAATCGCATAAAGAATAACGTATAGGGACTGGTTCTCAAAGTTTTAAAAGGCTTTTGATTTTGAGGAAAACAAAATTTTGTACAGAAACCTGAACAGACTCAAGGTCGCATAAGGGGTAGGAGCACAGGTTGTAAATTCCTAGGCCCACTCCAACTGTAAAACATGTGCTGCTATTACCACTTACAAAAAGACCACAAAAAACCTACGTGTTACCTTAAAGTTAGAGGAAATAACAAGTCGAACGTCCCGTCGTAGACCCTGGGGGCGTCCAGAACACCTAAGCAGAGGCTTTTTCGTTTCCGTTTGGTGTAGAAACCTCAAAAAACGACTTCAATCGGCTTTGACGTTGGGGCCGTTGTTGGGCATAGGGTTGGTCAGGACACTGCGAGTGGACCAATCGTGTATATACACGAAAACATAGTTATTAGTTTATACTTGTTTACGCTAAAGCTACTAAATTGGAAAAACAATAGCTTAATTCAGCAGTAATTCAATGCTGTACTTTTGTTATTTACTTTAATCACAGCAGCCACTTTATCCAAAAAAATGGATGTCAGGGATGTGGAGCTAGGGTTTTTTTGCCCAGAAAGATCGTGATATGAACAGGAAGGTGTTGGGCGACTAAGCGAAGTAGGTGCAGCTATATTTTAAGTAGGGTGGCAATCCTGTTAGAAGGTGTGGAATATAAAAATATGTCATAGTAGCCAGGGTATCAGAAGCCTTTGCAGAACTTCTATAACATAAGCCAGTAGGTAATATCTTTGGTAATATGTAAATCTAGAACTGATCCTTTTAGGGGCATTTTGAATTCCGATTAGAAGTTCTAACATGTCATACAGCGCTGAGCTATTTGGTTCGAAATGGATCAAATTATATCTTGAAGGATGCACTTAACTTAAAACGGTGCAGTGCCAGGTAAACCAAAACTCAATTAATACCTTAAAAATGCCCGAGACTCGTTCAAAGAACCAACACTTCGAAACGCGTAGACGTAACTTTCGAACCTCTCCTGGGTGATTGGGCTGATCACATCGGCTTTGAACTCCAGTTTTTAAATGATTTATTGAAATTTTCTTTCAGAATATCTTATGTACTGCTAGACACACAACAGCTACACATTCGTAGTTACTTTTTATTGTTACGACGTTCACAATTACTTTTGCAGTAGTTCTATGTACCTCTCGTTTAGCGGGGGAGAATAATTTTTTTATAGTAACATGAACCCTTATTGTCTTTACGAGGATAGCTGGCCTTTCTCTGCCGAATTGGTGGCTGTTGTGAAACTCGTTTTAACCTGCATTGAAAATACTATTCTATTTTCTAAAAACGCTGATACCTTATTAAAAAGGTATTTAAAATGCGATTGGAGGAATGACTGTTTTGACAAAAAAAACAGGACTGTGGAAAATACCAATTGCTTGATTCAAACGGTAGGTCNACAGCTACACATTCGTAGTTACTTTTTATGGTTACGACGTTCACAATTACTTTTGCAGTAGTTCTATGTACCTCTCGTTTAGCGGGGGAGAATAATTTTTTTATAGTAACATGAACCCTTATTGTCTTTACGAGGATAGCTGGCCTTTCTCTGCCGAATTGGCGGCTGTTGTGAAACTCGTTTTAACCTGCATTGAAAATACTATTCTATTTTCTAAAAACGCTGATACCTTATTAAAAAGGTATTTAAAATGTGATTGGAGGAATGACTGTTTTGACAAAAAAAACAGGACTGTGGAAAATACTAATTGCTTGATTCAAACGGTAGGTCCAACTCGCCTGTTGGCTTCATGATGGAATATTCAGTAGATAGTCCAAATACTGGAAAACTCTCCTTACCAGTGGCGATCGAATATAGCTGTCGCTCGTCGGATTTTGCTAACCACATAGAGCCAGGCGAGCTCCACCCTTTTTTATTATACTGCCCCACTGCCGACTTTTGTCTGCTCCATCTTCTCCTAATAAAACTGAAAAGAAATTTTTCCCTAATCTTACCAGAAGCTTTTCTTCTTGACGGCTTGAAATCTGTGACATTTCAATGGACAGACGTTTTCTCATTTGTTTCTTAAGGGAGCAAAACATGGCTCGCAGATTGCTCATGTTTAGAAAATAAACTAAGCTGGCGCAAGACCATAACAACAAGACCGCCAAACCATAGGGTTTTTTGTAAAATTGTGCCTTATATCTTCAGAATATTTAATGAGGGGTATGGGGTATTCTAGCTAGAATTAACTCATGAAAAGCATCTGGCAGTAATAAGGCCAGCTGAAAAACAAAGCATACTTATGCATATGACAGTTTATTTTCTAAGCATGAAAAACCATTGTAATCTATTGTAACTGTTTTCTTAGCCACCATGAGACAAGTTTGGTACAGTAAACTTTTAATTTTATCAATTTGTCCTGACAGATTGCCAGGAAAGTAAATTCAGTTGATTAGTGGTTACCCTAACGGTCTATTATTTATTCGGTATAAACGTTTTTTTGTAAAGATTAAAGTAACTAAATGGCTTTGCGGAAATTCAATAGCTACTGAAGGCTACTGAAAGCTCATGCTTATATGTTGGATAGGTACTCGAGGACACGCTATCTTTTGATATGAATTGTTTTATTCAATTATTTTGTTTGTTAGATAGATTTATCATAATTGAAAATTTGACCTTGTTTTTCAGGGTGCAACTTGGGCTGCATGATAAGCCAATTGGTGTCCTGAATATCAATAATTTTTTCAAAGGATTCCTCGAATGGGTATATAGTTTTTCTTATTGATCGTCTATTTTGGATTCGTTATTGGCATTTTAAGGTAGCGTCTGGCTGCAGTATTAGTGCATATGGGTTGGAAACATGCATTTTACAACTTATGGGAATATAAATACAATACATGAGACACTATATCTAGCAAAAGGCTGTTCTGAGCGATATTACTTATATTTTAACGAACATTGTCGGATGTATTCTATGAAGTCAGTAAAATTTTTATTATTTTTATATGTGTATAACTTTGAAAACGTACTATTTAATTTTTAAGATCATTGGAAACGATTAACAAGCTGTATTTCTACTCTTGTGACGGTACCAAAAAGAAGTTAAGCAATTTTATTTACATACCTAATAGTTTGACTTTCCTCTAAAAGATGGCCCTAGGGGGAAATAACATATATATATAAATTTAATACCAGTAATTAGGACCTTACCGTTTGTGCGCAGTTTTTGTCGAATATTTTTTTATATTAACTGTTCCCTTTTCCATTGAAAAAAACCCAGGTAACAACGATTTATTGATTACAAGAATCAAAAGTTAGAAATAATTAGTGGTTGTTTATATATTTTTTTTAGATTTAATTACTCAAAACTAAGTAGTAAGGTTTTTTGCAGCACATTGTTGCAATAGATGCTGACCAATTGCAGAATCATCGTGCTTATTGATTTTGATTTTGATTTGCTGTTTCAATTGAATGTTATTAACCGGATTTCGCCAGTCAAGTCCATTTTGCATAAGTAGGATTAGAAGGGAGACACCTGATTGAAGCAGTGCGTCAAGAGCTTGACCTTCACTGAGACCCTGTCATCTCAGTAGGAATTTAAAATGTTACATGGATGGCTGCTGATGAGATGTGAAAATACCCTGTAGAATATCCCTACCGATACTGTCTTCCCCAAAATGATCATATGTAAATCGATAAGTTTGTAGAAATTTTGAAAAAATGCATTTGATCGCCACTTTGAAAAGCGTAAACAACCTTAAGCAGTGGTAGGCAAGTTGCCAATTGTAGATGGGATTATCATCGCCCAGTCTCAGTACGGGACAAAGTAAAAGGCTTCTTTACTACCCCACTTTAGAACTGCTACCTTCTTTTTCTTCAAAGTGCTTAATTTAACAATTTATAGTGTTTACATACCTCGGCTTTCCACCAGGATCGTCTTCAACAATAGCTATTATTTCCTTCCTTTCTTCTTCTCCGTCACTTTGAAAACTCAATGCGAATTCAGGCAGAGAGCACTCCCTCGTCCTATCTTGCAGAAGAGCAAATACAGATGATCATAAATGCTTGGCACTTCTGATACCTATGTATGTATTGCATGAATAGGTGACTGCATTATTCGTTAGGTCGCTGCTTTTGGCAACCTTCATATCGCCAATGACTGAGGGTATCAGCGTATGTTAAGGAGCCATAGCAAAATTATGTTCAGGTAATGTGACCTGATACAACATGTAGAGACCATGGGCGCTGGCTTGTTTGCATCGCTTTGTCCAATAGGGATTTACTTTTCTCGTCATGTGGACGAATAATATTTTTTTTCAGCGTTACGTAACAGAGTTAGGTTGACACCCCTCAACCGTAACGCACGTTTTGAACAATTGCTTATTACATTTAAGGTTCGGGTTTTGTAAACGATATACTTCCTCGTTTCCACCGAAAACTTACGTGTACGTATGTAGACAGTGGGAAGTGAATCGTGTTACTGGTTTAAATATTTTTGTTTCAATGTGATTCGTTGTGCATCAATTAGGCCAGAGGCCACTTCCTATGTAAAGGAAGTTGGATTTTTGATTTAACACTCGGGCTCATACATCTTTAAACGGAGAAACAATCTATTGTTCTTTCCCATTTTTTTTTCCAAAGGCAATGGTTTTTGTTTTACGTTTTAAGAGGGTATTTTTTATGTTAAACAGATCGACACTGCAGTTAAGGAGGAATTTATCAATCCTGAAGCTCGTGGAATATTAGTTGTTGCAGATAACCCCAAGGATCTTATAGAAAAATTAGAACAGGTAAAAACAGACAGAGAAAAAAATGGATGTTGGTCTTATTGTGGAAACACTCGTGTTAAATAAGAGTCTTATCTCAGCGAATCGAGTTATTTTGAGGTTATTATTACCTTCTTTTTGAAGACAATTAACCGATTTGTAAGATGTCATTGTTATGCAGAAAAAAAACCCAGAAAATTTATTTAACTATTAGGTTTTGTATTTTTTTGTTATGACTTCGTACAGTATTGTTGCACTAAAGGTCTCATTTTTTTTAGTCCATCAAGCTTCTTTAACCTTAAGTAGAGCACTTTTTTCAAGATTTTAATATTACATGGTAATGCTGACTTTTGTTGGGTGGTTCATGTGGTCAAATACCAGTTTTATCAAGGTGGTTTTTAAGGCTTCTAGGAATAAATTCCATTTCGTTTGTCACTCTAAAGACTGTTAGTCACCATATTCCATCCCCACCCTCCACCCCCATCATGGCAATTTGAAGTCTCTGACTTTGCTATAATATGACCTCATAGTACTGCGACTGCTTTAATCTCAGGTTGTATGTAATCTTTCACACGATCAGTACACCTATTCAAATCCTACAATATATTTACTCCCTTCTTCTCCGTTACAGCTTCCGGCGTACGACAGTTACATTCGTCGCCAGTTATCTAACCATATCTTTACTTGAACATCAGTAGGTGTTAAAACATACTTAATGGTGATAAGGCTAATATTTCTAAGCAAGTACTTTAAAGGCACTCAAAAGATGTCTTATCTTCATAGCCATCTCTCAGCAGAATCTTTATTCATCACACTTAATTTTGTTATAAATTGTTATATTCGATGAAATACACTGTGCTCGTATTCCTTAGTTTAGACAAAGATTAATTGTAAAGATTTTTATACACCGACAACAAAGTACAAAAGATATGAAGTTACTGACTTGAAAAATTAATCATCATTTCAGCTTCCTCACTGCCTTGGCCAACGACTTGTGCGTTTAAGAGAGCACTTTTTGTCACATACATCGGTGTGGAATGAATAACAAATATGTCTTCTTTGGCTACGCTGCTTACTTTCAAATAGACCATTCCGTTTTCACAAGCCCCTCCCTCCCCCCTTTTAAATGGGTTTCTCTCGTGTTTTCATCTTTCAGTTGTTACAGTACTGACTCGAATCTTGAAAAACTCTTATTTTGCATGTCTAGTGCTGAATACTTACCCAGCACCCATTCACCACTCTTCTTCCGAGAAGGTGGAAAATCACCAACTACCTCCCCTCGTCGTAAACCTCCGTTATTTATCTATTGGGCCGCTATATTTCCTACCAAATCTAGGGCTTGAATTTAATTTCTTCACCTTGTAATAGCTGGTCTTACGCCGTCTTTCATCCTGCGGATCCCGTAAGCCTGTGAATGTGATTAGCTTTTCGTTTTACAGTTCGTAAATGATTTCAAATCCACTTAAAGTACCTCTTAGTATTAATAATTACTGCTTCCATTGCTTTCCACGTTACATCATACACTTTAAAACTTAAAAAATGTTTCACAATCACCTATGATGGAATGTTTTTAATCGGAAACTTTCTGTAACCATAGCTTGCCGGAGCATGTAGCAAAGACAAGACAGTGACTTTATAAATTTTAATTGTTTTTGAAATATATATTACTGCATCTCTATTTTATTTGGGCCATCAAATGCTGGCATCGCTTTCATCGTTCTTTTTTTCGTTTCTTTTTTACTACTTTAAGCAGATGGATACTCGGAGATACTAAAATTTTCTTGTCATTTTCTGTTCTATTGCCGTTTAACTGGCCTCTAGTAGCCCTACCGATTGACTGTTCGTAAATAATCGATTCGCTCTTAATTCATATTTTGCCACCCCTTTTCTAGTCCCTTCCAAGCATCTCTGCAAAGCATTTAACTCTCATCCATCAAAGCAATAATATCAGCGAAATCCAAGTCAGAAGTTAATGAACTAAAACTGATTTCGAAACCCTTAACATGAAATTTTAATTTTTTAGTTTAACATCAAGTACCAGCTTGAAAAGGAAAACTTGCCATCTGTTTCCTGAAATAATATTGTCTGCCATTACCTTTTTTAGTCTGATACCCATTTGATGTCTGTGTGGAAGTTGTGATCACCTGTAACAAATTTCTATGTAATGCTGTACCAAAGCGCGTGTTTCCACATGACATGTCCGCTTGAACTATCAAAACCTTTTGAAAGGTCAGCAATATGTATAAAAACTGTTAAATAGTATTTTCGGGCCACTTTTAAGGTTCTCGTAAACGAATACAGTGCTTTCATGCTTGACCGTCTGCTTCGAAACCCAGATTGGTGTTGCCCCAGTTATGGGTCAACGTTATCACTCATATTTTGCAACAGAATTTAGAAGACGGGGCAAATTTTTCCGATATATTTGAGTGACACTTGTCTTAACTTGGAACAGTCGCGAAGACCTTTCTTTTGTAACCAAACGACCAATCTCATTTACATTTTCTTCTTATGCCTTCACTTTTCAATATCGTATTACACAGATTACGTGTTTAATAGTTGTCAATTCATCTTCATTCTTTAGCTTCCCAGACACTATTACATATTGCGTTGTATTTCACGAAGTGTTCTACTTACCACTGCAGTTGTTTTTCATCAGAATCAGCTTTTAAATCGGATATATTCAAATCATTGCATTAACAACGTAAAGGTATTCTCGATTGATAGGTAAAGTGCATCAACGACCTTTGTGCTTGTTCTTAAGTTTCAATTACTTTTCTTGTTTTTATCTTTCATTGACGTATCAGCCGTTGATTCTAACTCCAGTGATAATTTCACTGTAAAATACATATACTCTGCTTCTTACTGTAGTATCGTCAGCCAGTTACGAATTTTCCTTGTGGCATAGATCATTATCTTTTTTACATAGCTTTTTTTCAATCCCTTTTTATATTCCTTTTTGTAACTTATGGGCTTTGCAATGATTACCTCATTTTTGCTGGCTTTCTTTCGCCTGTTTTTTGTTTAGCTTTACTGGTCGTTTGCACAACCAGACTCTTCCTCCTTCGCCCAGTGGTTGCTTAGCCGGTCACATGTGGCGTACTTAAGCCAGAACCCCGGCAATTTAGGGGCTTCGAAAAATATTAAGGAAAAAAATATTTGAAAAAAAATACGACCTGTGGAAGACAGCATGTCTGGTCTCCATGATGCCATCCTCAGTATTGTGATACCAGAATCGGGTGCAGAAGACAAAAGGAGATCAGAAATCTACCAGTCAGTAAAATCGCTTGATGATCTTAAGGATGCGCTCGAAACCAGAGAGTTTACTTTGAAGCGTACGACCTTATACTACCGCCTTCTTCCAGTGAACGTCGAACACCATGATGCAAAACGCCACATCAACGCAGTTCCTGTAAAACTTTGCAAAGCGTAGGACAACATGAGGAAGCCACACAGCGATTGTCACTTTGCTATGGCATCCGTTAAGTATGCCAAAGAATTGGCATCTATTTTTTCAGACAAAAACGTATTTTTCCTTTCACAAGATGACAAGGCAAACGTTCCTCTTGGGGTTCCTGCATCCAAAAAAACAAACGGCTATCTTGATGCACCTGGATTACAAAGTTAAGCTGCCAGATCATACCTTTCCAATTGGAGAGAAGCATAAACTGACGTCTTCAGTGTATGCCTCTCGCTTGAAAAAGAAAGACGGCACAATTGGATACAGCGGACCAACTAATATTGCAATTCGCAGCTCCAAACACAAGAGTTGCGCAGATTCACTTTATGAAGACTTCAAAAAATTAATAAGGTGAATTTTAAGATTCTTCTTGATATCTGTCTTTCATTTTATTTGCTGTTAATTGTAAAAGGCAGATGTAATGAAAAGAAGAGGAATTGATGTTCTGTGTTTTCAAGAGACGAAGTGGAAAGGAGACCGAGCCAAGGAGACAGGAGAAGGTTATAAGCTGATATACCATGGGAAAGAAGGAATGGAGCGGGTGTTGTCTTGAGTGAAGAAATAAAAGCAAATGTCGACGTTTAAGAGTCAGCGATCGTGTTATATGCATCACGTTAGCAATGAAATCCCATATGATGAATGTGATCATTGCAAATGGGCCTCGGGTATGATGCAGCGAGGAAGACAAGGAGACTTTCTTTAGTGAGCTAGAAGCGGCGGTAAGGCGAATTCCACCTGAGGAACCTGTTGGCACTGGAGCATACCTAAATGATCACGTTGGTAAAGATCGTGGAGATTTTGAGAGATACCAAGGATTATTGTGATATGGAGAAAGGAATGAGGGAGGTAGAAGAATTCTGGAGGCAGCTGAGGCGCTAGACATATTAGTAGCGAATACTTTGTTCCAGAAGAAAGAAGAACATCTTATTACATACAAACCTTGAGGACATCAGAGTCAAATTGATTATTTCCTGACCAGACGTGACCACAGACGGTGGGTGCAGGATTGTAAAGTGATACCAGGGGAACCAGTGATGGGGCAACATCGAATCCTGGTATTGGATTTGAAGATCAGGTGAAAAAGAAAAGTATTGGTAAGACAAAGAGGAAAGATGCAATCATGGAAGCTTCAGAAAGAAAGCATATTGGGTGAATTTAAACAAAGAGTGCTGGAAAAGAGAGAAGATGTGAAGACCGAGATGACAGGGGAAGGGCTTTGGAATGTACTGAAGGATAAGTTGACAACAGAGGCAGTTCAAGTTTGCGGAAGAAAGAAACCACTGAAGCCTTCTGACAAAGAAACCTGGTGGTGGAGTAAGGAGGTGCAGTTGACTGTGAAGAGGAAGAAAGAGGCGTTTAAGCATATGAGAATGAATAGCAGTGTAGAAGGCGTATTACAGTAAGAAGAAAGAAAGCGATAAGCCGAAAGAGCTGTAGCCAGAGCAAGAGCAGAGAGTAGTCGAGAATGGTATGATGACCTGAACACAAAGGAAGGCCAAAGTAAGGTGTTCAGGATCGCGAAAACCAGAAACAGAGCAAAGAATAACATGGGAGATGTAGCAATAATTTAAAAAGAACATGGTAGTGTATTGACGCAGGAAAACGAGATCAGGGGAAAATGGTTGAGATATTTCAGACAGCTGCTAAACACTGAAAATGAAAGAGAAGAGCTGGAATTGCCTGAGGTGACTGAAGGACCAGAACCCTTAATAACGGAAAAGGAGGTGCAAGAGGCCCTGAGTAGAATGAAGAAAGGCAAAGGTGCAGGACCATCAAAAGTGACATCTGAGATGTTCCAGGCGCTAGATCGCAAAGGTACAAAATGGATTACTAAGCTCCTGAATCGACTGTGGTCCGAAGAAACCATCCCCAGTGACTGGAAAATGAGCACTGTGATACCGATATATAAAGGCAAGGGCAATGTCATGGACTGTGGAAGTTTCAGAGGAATAAAGTTTCTTAAACATGGAATGAAGATATATGAGAGAGTTTTGCATAGAAGATTAAGACATACCATCACGATTGACGATATACAATTAGGATTTATGACAGGAAAAGGAACAGCAGATGCCATTTACATTCTGAAGCAGAGGCAAGAGAAGACTCCCGAAGGAAACAACCTGCTCTTCACAGTTTTCATCGACCTAGAGAAAGCGTACGATAGGGTCCCGAGAGATTTAGTATATTGGTATTTGAGGAAGAAAAGAGTCACAGAGAAAATGGTTCGGGTGATAAAGAGCCTTTATGAAGGAGACCACACTGTAGTGCAGTGCAGCGCTGGAGTCTCGGAGCCTTTTGAGGTGGAAGGTGGGTTGCATCAGGGCTCCACTCTGAGCCCTTTTCTTTTCGCCGTGGTTATGGACACCATTACCAACAACATCAGAAGCGGTGTCCCTGATGAACTGTTGATTGCCGATTACTTCGTCATTTCAGCCAGTACAGAGGAAGAGCTCCAGGAGGAAGTATGGAGGTGGCAGGGAGAATTAGAAAGAAGAGGCATGAAAGTAAACAGCAGGAAGACAAAGGTCATGGTGTCGTCGAAGGATGGACAACATGCAGCAGGATTAAAGGATCGACATGGACAGGACATTAAGCAAGTGGAGAAGTTTACCTACCTTGGCTCGCTCGTTAATGCAAGTGGAGGAAGCAGAGAGGAAGTGGTAACTAAAATGAGCAAAGCTTGGGGCAAGTGGAGGGAAGCGAGCGGCGTGGTCTGTGACAGAATGTCAGTAAAGCTAAAGGTCAAAGTACATAAGAGAGTGACACGACCGGTTTTACTTTATGGCATGGAGTCACTGGCACTTAGGAAGACAGAGGAAAGACTGTTGGAAAGTGCCGAGTTAAGAATGTTACGCTGGATATGTGGAGTTTCGTTACTGGATCACAGAACAAATGAGAACATTAGAAAATTTACGAAGGTTTGCAACATGAAGGACAAAGCCAGAGAAGCGCGACTGTGATGGTTTGGACATGTTATGCAGAGAGATGATAACATCCTGAAGAGGGTGTACAAGGCATGAGTGGAAGGAAAAAGAAGTAGGAGAAGGCAGAAGATTCGATTGAGGGATAGTATTGAGCGAGATATGAGGAAAGTAGGGACACGACCAGCTAGGTGGGAAGAACGAGAAGAGTGGAGGAGGAGATGCCGAGCGGCTGACCCGACGTGAGAGTTGGAAGAAGGCCGAAAGAAGAAAGAAAGTAAAGGAAAGCAGAAATCACGTTGATGTTTGTTAGAGGATTGTTTTGCACCAAATGTGTGAAATAGTATCAATATTGCAATACGCATCCATTTAAATAGTTAGGTTTCGAGGGTACTTAAGTTATTTTTTTCCAAAGCTAAAGTAACATGACTTTTACTTGGAGTCCCATTCCCCAACATTTCAAATTAAATTTTTCGTCAATGAGCTTTTTCATGAATGTGAACATTTCAGCCGAACCAAATTTTTGTGTTGTCATCACACATTCTGGCAATTTTGGAAATGTTAATGTTGTGTTTACCCATATTGCGTGTGTACATTTTCAGTTTCAGTTAATAATTTTATGGATGTTTTATTTTTCTAACCTCAAATTTGACTTTAGCATCCCAGATGTTGCATGACGCGGCGATCTGAACACTTTGAAATTTCATACATAACTTTTTTATCCCACTAGGTTGGATGAGTTTCTAGAGGCTTCACACATCAACGGAAAACTGAAACCTCTTGTGTTTGTGTCCGTTGAGGGAGGACCTGATGAGGCACCAAAAAACCAACATACTCTTGGTATGTGGAGCTCTACTTTCATGGCGTTCGGTCTTAACATGGTTTGCGTCTTCACACATGCACCAGGAAGCAGTGCATACAACCAAGTCGAGAGGAGGATGGCTCCACTATCAAAAGATGTGGCGGGCATTGTACTTCTATTCAATTTGTTCGGCAGCCACCTGAATCTAAGCAATGTTACCGTGGATGAAGCCTTGGAAAAGAAGAACTTCAAAGGTGAAGAAGTTATTCATATAGTAGTTTTAACCTCTTTATTCAGAGGGAGTTGTCCACAGATTTGTGATGTGTTCTTTCAAATTGGCACAAGTGTTTCAATCCTTCATTATAAAACGAGGATGGACACTATGACATACTCTTCCAGGGAATCCATATGCAGTCACTAGGACTCACCAATGGTTGTTTCGACCAGTTCTGTCCATCACTTCAGAAAAAAGACCGCAATAGCCACACTGTGATACAGCGAAGAACATGTCAACATGTGAAATCTACCACTCAACCATTAAATCCAAAATTGCATTCAAAGGTGTGTTGCTTGGCAGGGATTCACAAACCTGATGATGTTGAGAGTGAAAGCGAAGGAAGTGAAAATGACGAGAGTAAAGCAGAAGATGAACAGAGCGGAGATGATGACGATTTTACCTCACGAGTAGAATATATTGGAAATATTTTTGACGCCATGGATAGCTTTTTCAAAGTGTAAAAAACAGAGATATTCAATTGAAAGGTTATTTCACGCTGTTGTTTTTTCTCTTTATTTTTACATTTCACTCGGAAGTCCTTTTATCACCCCTGCTTCAAACGTCTAACCCCCTGATAATTAGAAACCCATAAATTAAGAACATAGTGACAATATTTTATCTTTGTTTGCAGAAAAAGTGGGAAAAATTGACGTCAACTTTAGGGGGAGGGGGGTCAGAAATCCAAAAGTTGACAAGAGTTGACAAGAGAGGGAGGGGGTAAAAATGGCGAAAAAGTGGTTGATGTCATTTGCGAAATATCTCAAATAGTATAGCCAGGAGGCTGACAATGCTTTATGAGTTGGTGTTCTAGCACAAATTGTACAAGACCCCGTTCCTCGGAGAAATACTAGAGCGAAAGCAAATTTCATCACTAAATTAATGAAGAAAGCGGAAACGGGAGTAATGGCGACAGTTTGAAATATGTTTTGCACAGTACTAACGTATACAAGATTCTGCTAGCCAAAACGATTGACTTTGGGTTAGCAGTTTAGAAAAAGATGGCTTGAAAGAGCAATGGAACTATGGAATGACATCGGCAGGTTCGTCGAATTTGTTTCAGGGAATTAAGTGTGTGAATGTGGGGGAGGTGGGGGGTCCCTTCTTCTTCTAGTGCTAATGATTTCAAAAAAAAAAACAGTTGGCAAAACAGCAATGACGGTGAGTTGACAAGCACAAAAATGCTTCGAATCGAAGCATATGTTGTAAAATTCGATTCATTTATTAGAGACTCGCGAATGACATGGAAAATTCCTTTGAAAACAATGAACAGGCTTGAGTGCAGTGTTTAGATACTATACTGAGCATCATATCTAAACAATTGGTAACACCATTTCCCTAAACTTTTACTCCTATAAATTTTTCTTACATTATAAGTATCCGTTTTTTAAGAAGAATGATACTTGAAATGAACTAAGTCGAGACTGCGAAATTAAACAGGCCAAGAGCGAATGAGCAGCGATTTTCTGCCGAATATCGAAAATGAACTTTTCAATCATCATTGATTCCATTATAGCTAAAAAAGCGAGAAAACAGAACATTTAATTTGTACCTTTTGGATTATTTGATTACATAATGTCCGATCGAAAACTATTTTTTTTCAATTTTTAACTTCTTTAAAATTCTGAGATAAAAATTTAAAAGTGCGCCAGGCCAACGAAGGATTAATCAGCCACTTTTTTATCAATTATTGTTTGCTTTTTTTTTTGCACGTTATTGTCTACATTCCTTTCTAAATCTAATGGTTCTTTTAAGTGGAACAATTAAACTGATTTTTCAATTTTATTTTGATATTGTCATTTGATTAAATTGAATTTTCCTCAAAATATGAGTTCATATTGAGAAACACGTAAGAGCATCGCAACAGAAGTTAAGTTTATCGCGTTTGCGTCGTTTGAGTACTCAAGTACTCAGTTTTAAGCTTATAAGCTAAGGTCTGTATTTATATGTATATATATGCACAGAAAGTACCGAATAAAAAATCTGTTGTTATACTTGGCCGGGACTCCTTTATATGGTTTGATCAAACTGTGTTTTTGTAATATCTAAACAGTATGTTGGAAAGCCTCTATGACATTTGGAAGATTACGGTACATTTTTTCCGATTTCCAGCGTTTGGGGTCATGAACCTCTAAGGAATATGGTGAAATTATATCAGCTATCAAGTATCCGTTCTAGATTCTGACAAAGAAACCAAACGAACTGTTAATACTTTGGTTTTTAAGAATATATTTGGTAACATTCACCATCAGTCTAAAATATTACCACCAAGAATTTTTATAAAGATTGGATTACTTTATTCTAAGCATATAAATCTACCTCATCTCTGTTAAATATACTTTCATTGTGGAGCTCTCTTACGCCATATAAAAATGTGTCAGTAGGAAAGAAACGAAAGAATTAAAAAACGTACAAATTATCTACTTTTCTGTGTTGCGTATCAGAAAAGACATTTTTTCTAAACGTTGATATCATAATTTCGGGGAAATCCTCCTTGCAGATCCAAATGCCCCTAGCTGTGAACTGCTACGTTTCAATGACAATACCTGTTTTGGATAAAAGCCCTATCCATTATTATTATATTATCCTAAATAACATACCAGTCAGGTGCTTTTGGACATAAGGTTTGTTTCTAGTCTTGAAAATCCTATTGACTTCATGGAGGTCTTAAGGAAGTCAGAAACGCTTTTTATTTCCAACTCTAAAGCAAATTTCCATAATTTTATAATGTAACTACAAACACATTTTGCCTATACCAGATACACTACAAGAAAATGCATTCAAAAAATAATAATTTTTTTTGCTTATTTCTTGTCATCCATTGTTCTAAACAGAGTTAAAAAATTCTTTTAGATAATTGTAAATTGCTATACCTAATTTTATTTCAATGAACAATCCACTCAGATTATTGCAGGCTTATGCCACGTATAATACAGGCCATTTTTTAAATACATTAATTCTGCCTCTAACTATCGACTTGTTAAATTGGAGGCACGCGTCTTAATCAAGCTGACTCGATTTCACTGACGACATAAGTAGAATTTTGGTGTCAGAGAAAGTACATGACAATTTGCGTGACGCCAGTGAAGGCAGAAATCAAAGCTACCGCCATAGCTTACACTGCTATTTCCACTCTTACACTGAATAAGAATTTTACACATGGCTCTTCTCACTCAAGGATAAAATAGGCTCTAAATATGCCTGTTGGTAGCCGGGAATATTATTCCACAGGTTATGTTTTCCTTAAACAAGCATCTGAAATGGACCCTTTACTTTAATCAGAAATGTCTGACCTCGTTATCCAGTTATCCTTGTTATCCTGTTATCCAGTTATCCTTGTTATCCTGTTATCCACTGCAAAGAATTCATAACTATTGCGTAATGAGATCCCAGATAAATACTTTAGATTACATCAAAATTATCACCAAAGCTCTGTAAGAAGAGAATTATTTTTCTTTGTCCCCATCGTATAATAATACTTAATCCGTTACACAACCTCGTTTCGTAAACAACTTTGTGAGCATGGCTTATTAAGCTTTCCTCTTGAAGAGACATCACATACATGAGCTGTACATTGGAGGATCATCAGATTTCCTGTAGGACCAAACATAGATTTTGCTTTCAGTGAGAACCAAATGCCGTCAGGCCAGACCCTTAAAATTTGGACTAAATCATCACGTCTGCATCTATCAAACAGAAAGAAGATGCAAATATTTACAAAAAAATATTTTTATTTTAATTAATTACTAGCAACTAGCGTTCATTCAATGTTTTTATTTCTTAGGTTAGTCATCTTTGTCATCAGCATAATAATATAATGGTAATCATTGAGCTGTTCCATTGATAATAAACTAATTGACTATTTGTGCAAACAATCAGTGACTAAACGAACTATAAAAAAGTAATACTAATAAATTATAAATATATAAAACGTCAAACGTTTTTCTGATCCAGGCTGATCTATAACTGTACTTTTGGCGGTGGTAGTTATCTTAGAAATATTCCCGTTCCGAAGACATTTTTGTTTTCGGGTCAAAAAAAACAAACCGGTTACTTACACTTAGTGGGATAATATTGTCTTTGTTACTCGTACTAAAATGAATTTCCTTTTAGTAAGATTGGCATTCAGTTAAAACAGTAGCTTTTGTCAATAAATCGTTAACATCAATGTAAAATCTGTGTAGATACCAGGACTTTTACAGATGATCAGAAATGGATTCCCAATTAAGCTATAAATTTTAGTTCGTTGTTGTGATTGTTGTATTTATAGAATTACTTAGTATCATAAAAATCTTATGGGAACACTTTTAAAAACCCAACCAAAAATTAGTATTTTGAAATTTTTATATTGTAATATGTAAATATATGTATATGGAACCAGAGTGACCCAAGATTGTGCTGGGCAATTTCTCATAATCATTTTACTACTCGAAATAAAGAAGTCAAGCTAGAGTACGCATCCTTGTCGTATGCCTTGTTGAATTTTGAAACATTCACTGGTTTAGTTGTCTTCCCTTATGCTTGTTGCCCATTTCAGTAAAGATTCTGAATGAGCGGCGGATCTTTGCCATCAATATCGATCCTCTGCAAGACTTATAGGCCCTGGTGTTTGATTTTGTTGATTTGAAGCACTGGTAAATGTTCTTCATTTCTGTGGCTCTTCCTAATAACACAGATAACAAACAAAATGTAATAACGAAACCACGTTGCTTCACAGTGGTTTCCCGTCTAATTTTGCTTTTGGCTCTTCATAATTATCTTTGGTACCAGTGTGGAGACGTAATTTATCAGACTGATTGTTTTGTGATGTTCGCATTCGACTGTTCCAGCAATTTTTGTTACGGCCAATGTTGATAAAATGAGGTTTCCAATCAAGCCCCTGTCGTAAATACCATTTACTCTGTTGGTGAGCTTCTCCAGTTGAAATTTCCCGACACAATCCTATAGGGTCGGACTATCCTTGTTTTTATATTTGACTGCTCTGCACTGATCTTGAATAGCAAACGTTGGTCCATTCAGTTCTTTTTTTTGCGCGAAGACCTCTTTAAGGATAATCTCTGTAGGATTTTGTCTTTCTTCATCGTAGTTGTACAGTCTTTGGTCATAGTGTATTCGAAAGCGGAACATGTCTTAACCATCTCCTGCTATCACTTTGATCTTCTTGTGCATCTGTGCAGGTTGCTGACTGCATTTTTATTCTTCATCATATTTTTATTGAGCCAGATGTGTTTTTTCTTTCTGTCTTCTCTAGTGATATTTCTACCCAAATTCTTATATTTAAATACTTTCTTATTTTGATTTGGTGCCTTCAATTCATTAAGTTCAAGGTGATGTGAGCTGTCCATTTTTTTTTTCGCTATTTTTCACTTCTTTGTATGTTCCCTTTAACAACCTCTACTACAGCAGTTTACACTAATTCCTATTTAGATTTTTCGTCTTTTGTTGAAACCTTGCACCTTGCCTTGCTGCGCTTAACAGGCATTGCACTTTAGTGACCACTGAAACATGGTCACTGCAGCAGTCAGCGTCTGAATAAGATTTAAAGTGGAGAAAGGGGCTTCTGAGCCTGCGATTGATACCGATGTAATCGATTTTATTTTGTATCGTGGAGTCAAGATTTTTCCACTTTTACACCCGCCTTGCGTGTTTCTGGTTTTTACATGATAGTTTGCTCAACATCATTGAGCACATAGTCTGTCATAAAAAAGTACTTTTCATTGACCAAGTACTTTTTTTATGACAGACTATTTTCGTGGTTTTACAGTACAATGATTGTAGGTGGTAATGCGAGACAACTATTTCAGCTTGGTTATTTAATCAACATGGGCATTGATATGAGCCTATTCTTCTATGCAATACATGAAAAAACTCTAACTATACGGACTCTCAAACTAACAAATTATCTAATAAGGAATTACTTTTAAATAACCTTGCCAAAATGGTATGCAACTGGAAAAGATGTGCTGATCTATCGTGAAATCTATTGTAAAATGGCCTTCAATTCTATTGCGCTGGCAACTTCCATACATTGTTGGTTTTGGCTGCACTGGTCAACGATTTGGTAAATAACTGGCCAACATTTAATACTTAAGTTTCCTTTAAGTAAAAGAAACTCCATTTAATAAGGAAACCTCGAGATTTTTTGAAGTGAAAGGGGAAAGCTTATTTTGTTTTATCTTTTTGAATGGAAAATCACTTGAAGTGGGATTTTCTCTTTGAGCACACGCAAAGTGTCTTAGAATTAGTGTTCAAGTATAACACAAATTCATTCAATACATATCTCTTGAAATTAACTAAAGTAAATCAAGGTGGCATGGTCATCCAGCTGCCATAGTTGCGCATAAGCACAAAACTATTTTAATTTATTTGATTTTTGACTTTAAAAATATTTTTTGTGTCCAAACTGCCTATCTATATTAAAAAGATTGAATAAAATCCATAATCTTAGCTCTTAGAGGTCAAGTATTTTCCTTGAGATTATTGAGGCACATTTTCAGCAATCATGACGTCATACTTCGTAAACCCCCCAAAGACAAGCTGAATTTGAATGAACACATAATAAATTTTCATAAAATTACTTGTCTCCAAAATTCCCATTAAGGAACAAGGTTTCAACCTTCCTGCTCAGTGTATACGAAAGAAGGGTAATCGGTTCTTTAAAATTCACTAGCTGTGAACCGATGAAAAAACAAAAATATCGAAACAATACTTGATTACAGCACTTGCAAAATTGGGACTATCTTCAATAATTGTGTTATGATATGGTGAAGAATAGAAATAGTTGCTTTGAGAAATTGGGATAAAGAGGAGAGAGAAAAAGACTTTTGTTCGGGTGTGGTCTTATTTCGGGGACGTTTTTTTTAGATATACATGGGGTCATAATGTTTGGATTCTGCCAAGATTCTATGAGAGAAATAAAATACTTATCAAAACAAAATTAACCCTGGGAAAATATCAATAAAGGAAAAAAAATAATATATGATCCTACCAAAAACATGTTATCTTTTGTTAAAATTTTTTCCTTACTTCAATGACAAAACTATGATATTTGCGGAAATTAAATAACGGTAAAATTTAACAAAAAGAAATCTTACCGTAAATAGACCAAAAGTATAGTGTTTAAAACTGGTGTATAGTTACCCATTAGTATTATATAATTCTCCTTTTAACATATGCTCTTATGTTAATTAATATTTTTGGCTCCACCAATACACACGATAATTCTAAGTTGCATGCTTAGTTATGGAATACATAATTGCTTTCAGATACACTTGCAAGGTGCAAATAAGATTTAAATATCAATTACGAAGCTTTGTTTTCTGGAGTTTGTTGCTATCTTGTTGCAATGGTTCTCCAAATTTGAATTAGCACATGTCATATAAACGAAAAAATAACAACTTGACTTCCTCTTTATTAATTGTTACACACCATATTTTTGTTAATTGTGTTTTGTTTTTAAAGTAAAATTTCAGTCAAAAAAAGAACTATGACATATCATCCCCAGTTGCCTATTATTGTTGTTTCACCTGTGGTTTTCGACCGATTCGATTTTATTCCTTCTTTAGACTACGAGTCAGAAAATTTCATGTTTTTCCCAATTTCATTGGCTTGAATTTCTTTATGAATAATGTCTAAAACCTCTACTAAATTTCAGATATTCTAAATGGGCCTTTTCTGGCATTTACATAATAATCCGTATAAGCAAACTTTTATGGTGTTCAGTTGGACTACCTAATGACTCTAATCCTCATAATTCCACATTAATAATGCCAAAAATTCTTCGCACCTGCTCCACATTTTCATTTGCATTCTGTAGTTTAAGTAAAGCTTGCATGTGGGCATTCATTATCTGTTGGTTGTTGCCAAATGCGGATTTCAGAATTTTTATAGCAAATTGATAGTTTTGTTCCAACAAGTCTGATCCTTCCAATGCTCTAGCAGCGTGCCCTTCTAATAAACTCTCAAGATAAAATAACTGATTAACAGTCAAAGCATACTGCTTATCGTCTACAACACGCTCAAAATTTGCCAAAATGAGTTGAATTTAGTGAGAGTTCTAATGCAACGAGGCAAATTTATTTTTGGTGGACATATTGTTATACATGGTTTTATTACTTCTATTTAAATTAAAATATCTTACCTACAGCTGAGTTTGGCGATGACACAGAAATTCCGAAGGGGTCCGTATAATTAATGGCTTATTTATTTACCGTTATTGATGCAGATGGCGAAAAGGATTTAATTTTTTTACAATCAAGCGACTCCTCTGCTGAACTTGAGTAGTTACCGTTTTTGTACCCCTTGATCTTTTTGGTAATTTTCTGAATCCTAGGTTCCCAATCTGCACCTTGTTCTGTTTTAATTTTCTGCGCAGGACATTATAGGAAGATTTGTTCTTTAAATGGTTTTAAATAGCTTTGTTTCCCATGCAAAATAGATTCCATCGAATTCAACTTTGTTCTTGATATCATTCGTAACTCTTCACTCTGAAGTGTCTTAAATAATAGCCTCAGCTTCTTTAATGATTTTCGTAACAGCACCATGACTGCCTCCACGTACGTGTATTAGCCGGTCAATGGCACGATTCTTACCATTTTCATTCCACATCTTGTTGTAATTGCTCCTCTGTCTTTCAACTAACTTTTCTAATTTTTATTTTCCCAGTCAAATGTGTAATTTTTTGTCCAGCAGTGCTTCGGCATTTCATGGCTTCCGACATCCAGAATTTGCTTCAAGCACTTCTTACCAAGTGCTTATGGTAAGCGCCAAGGGAGCTCCAACATCTTCTGTAATTGCTGAAATATTCATGCAAGCCACAGGATTATTAACAGCAGATCAAGGTCCAAAAGATACGTTGACGGTGCGGTGTTTTCGCAATTATTAAAGAAGATCATCTACAAGATTTTTTTGAGCACACCAACAATTTTCACTCAAACATCCTGTTCACCATGGAAAAGATAAAGTACACAATTGCCTTTTCTTTGTCTTAGTAAAGAGACAAGCACCATTTGTTACTGTTACTATCTACAGGAAACCAACGCACACAGACCAGTACCTCAATACTTCATCACTCCATCCAGTTTCGGCTCACCATAATGTTATCACCACTCTGGTTGGTAGGGAAAGACAGATTATTTTAAACCCATAAGATCTCAGAGAGGAAGTAAAACACCTTCAAAAGGTTCTCTTGTCTAATGGATTCCATACTAGGAATGTCCAGAGAGCATAACAAAAAACTAGCAGGCATAATCATGAAGACGAAAAAAAATCTGTATAACAAATATGGCTTCCCTATATCAAGCGCATTAGTAAACAGCTTAGGCGAGCTCCCCGACAGCATAATATCCAGTGTCATTTTTCACAACATCCACCCTTAGGACGATACTCTCAAAGCCAAAGTTTCCAGTTCCACTTAAAGAAAGAAACCATATAGCTTACAGACTACACTATAAGGACTGTTCTGCCCTTTACACTGGAGAATCAGAGCGTTTCTTGGGTCAAAGAGAAAAAGAACATAAGAGAGTTGTTCAAAAAGCACCAAAATCCATGAAATGACGGAGCACTGCTGAACAAAAGATCAGACCTTTGACCGGGGAAATAAAAAGATTTTGGACAGGGAAATAAATACTACAACAAGGAAAATAAAAGAAACCATCCATTACCTAGAGTAAGGCAATCACAGCAACAGCATATCTTACACTCTTCCAGAAAAATGGCTTCCAGCACTGTAGAAAAGAAACATACCAAAGACAAGATAGGTGTGGCGTCACTCCTCAAAGTAACTCTCGATCCCTGTCACCAAGCACGTCCACAAAATCAAAGTACAAAACAGCTATGCCTAGTTACTTTAGTAGCCTGACGATGGGAGAAGTATTTCTCGAAACGTAGCTCAGAAAAAGCTTACAACTCATGACTTAATAAATATCCTACTTAATGGCTTTCACCGAGTCCATAAAATCAAGAATTTGTTAAAAAAAATTTGAAATATATACAAAACTCCCTCGTAACACTATATAAAAAAACACTCCAATATGTTGGACTATACTCTGACTTGTCTAAGTTCACTCCTAAAACCTGTCTTGCAGACTAACAAAATTGTTTCTTAGATTCTTATTTAAAATAATGTTAAAATTTAACAATGGGGAGAACCATTGAGAATAAATAAAAGCATGTGCGCTGAGCCACAACGTCTGCCTGAAGTGGAATGTTCTCAACAATTATAAACCGTCAATAAACTTCTAAAGCGGACAGCGGATTTTGATTACTTAGGCTTAAGCTAAAACCAAAGAAATGTTTTGACTCATCGATTAAAAGTAGTGTTTTATTGGAAAATGTCTCATGGACAGAAACTGGCCTGGGAATGCATAAAACATAAAAAATTATCTTGATCTTAGTCAGATCGATACAAAAGTTGTCAAGTGGTCTGAACATGAGTCTTGAGACCCGGACTGTCCCGATAAAATCCGTTTTGTTTAGACCTCTGTTTTCACGAGGTTTCTATCATACATATATAAATATATATAAATAAAAATATAAATATATATATATATAAATATATATATATAAATATATATATATAAATATATATATATAAATATATANTGCATAAAACATAAAAAATTATCTTGATCTTAGTCAGATCGATACAAAAGTTGTCAAGTGGTCTGAACATGAGTCTTGAGACCCGGACTGTCCCGATAAAATCCGTTTTGTTTAGACCTCTGTTTTCACGAGGTTTCTATCATACATATATAAATATATATAAATAAAAATATAAATATATATATATATAAATATATATATATAAATATATATATATAAATATATATATATAAATATATATATATAAATATATAAGTAAATATATATATATAGAAATATATATATATATATAAATATATATATATATAAATATATAAGTAAATATATATATATATATATATATATAATTGACGAATTTTCATGTTCATTGCCCTGTTTCCTAACTACACCCTTCCATAACATCGTTTTGGTCGACTTTTTCAACTTGCTTATATTTCTTGAACTTGTGTACTTTGTTTAAATTCTTTTTTCTTTTTTATGCCTTTTTTCTCTTAATTGTTCACAAAAACTCTACTGCTATATTCTGTTAATTCTCCCTTACTTTTCCTATCATCACATTATTAATTACGAGTTGCCGTTTTTTAGGTAACCTTCTCAGGATATCATAAATTATATCCAGACAAGTGATCGGTTTTTAAACTCCTGCTGCTGTTAAATCTATGAACTTCGGTAGTAAAGCGGTTTATTCTTATATAATCCATGGTTATATGTCAGTTTGGTTTTTCTTCGGTGTATGTATTATCTTTTGTAACTTCTTTCAGGCAGCTATTAAAGTTCTCCTCTAATATTTCATAATTTAATCGTTTTCCTGCCGTGACGATTTACGGAGTGGTTACACAACATTTACTAATAGATTTGAAGCCCAGTAACATGACCGGGAAGATGAAAGTAGGCATCTGTACTGTGGTCACAACAGTAAGACAAAACAGATAACAACAGATCCAGCAACATTACTATATTATTATTATCATTGTTATTTTTATCATTTAATTAAAACTATATACCATTGCTTATTTAAAATTTGTTATCCTTTATTTCACGTGTAAAAATGTCTTAAAACTATATATTAAACATTATTAATCCTACAAACGTATCGTCGTTTATCTCGCTTCTTGCGTTAAGTGTAATTTATGCTTCTCGAATACAGAATGGTTTATCTTATCTGAAGGAGCACCAATGTGCATTAAAGTGGTATCGCGTAGTTACATTTTGTTAAGAGAATTTTTAGTCAGGCTAATAAGTAAATAGTGCCACCTGAAATAATGGATATGTTATGCATTTAAAGGATATACCGAGATTGGTGGACCAATCGTTTGTCAGACCTCTTTTCAATAATTGGAATCAGAGAATTTACAGGAAGCATACGTACCGGTTTTTCTTGCTTAAAAATATAACTTACCCATCTTGTATTAATATATGTTTTATTTTATTTTTTGGTGATTCCTGCGATGCTGGTGTTAAAAAACATTCATCCACCATAATAACTTGCTTTAGATTGAGTCTGTCTGTCACCTTAATAATGGCAACATGAACAATCTCGCCACTGTTGACAACCATTTTTTTTCTGGAAAGGTAAATTCTACCTCCGTTTGTAGTGTAATACATCATTGCTCCACTTCCAGCAATTTTAACTCTGATTCCTTGAGGAGGTGGCTTAAATATATTAGGGAAAGAACAAGAAATCTTCCGAACTGATCGATAAATGATTAGGCCTTTCCTTTCCCAAAAGATAACTTTATTTCGAAATATAATTTTGGATTTTGTAAATATCTTCTCAGTTCCACAATTTTCAAGCTTCGTTTTCAACAGTATATTCGTATTGTTATCAATTGCTCCGCATGAAGGATCTGCCAATGTCAAACGACTCACGGGGATTTTCATTGCTTTTCTAAGCGTTACAATCAGTTCATTTTTTCTGCATAACACGCTTTCTATCTTAATCTTGCATACACTGCAGCAGCGACGCCCAATAGGCATAGAGCATTTGTCAATTCCACACTCAATTTTTCTGGAATGAATTCTTTTTGATTTTAGGCATGTGTCAACATTGCAGCCTCTAAACCAATATTCTCCGAAACGACGCTTTTTTCCTTGTATGATATCGTAACATTCATTCGGACCGGAATGTCTTTTAGGCTTTATCTTGTGACTCTCTCCTACAATATCACAAATAAAAAACATTAAAATTATTATTATTATTATCACTATTATTATCATCATCATTATTATTATCATTATTATCGACAACAAACACGAGCACTTTTTTGCACCAAACTTTCCAATATAATCATTTGCACTACATACTACATATTATGTCGTAGAAACCAACCATGGACAAACCCTGACCTATTGTCGTTTTACCAATTTTGTTAGTAGAATATTTAATTTTGTTAAATAGGCATGCCAAAGCAAACTACCTTGATTGGTGAGGTTTGTAACTGTATGTGTTCGGATGAAAAATAAAAAGTCTCCATTGTTGTTGTTGTTGTTGATACTATCATGCAATGAAAATTATCATGTTTTTTAATGGAGAATACCGTCAGAATATTCCACATGGCCATGATAGACTAAACCATAAAATAGCACTAAAAATGTATTTATGAAGTGGATATAGAAAGGTCTTTTTGTGTAAATATAACAGTACTAATAAAAATAAGTGTATTTTACTTCCTTTTAGAAACTTGGATACAGAAAACGATATAGATTTTAATTTGATCCTTGGCAGAGCAGACCCAATTATTTGCGATAACTCCATATCTTTGAAATTTTTTTTAAAGGGTTTCGGTCTTTTTCCATGACTGTAGGATAAAAGTATGAAATATTAAAAAAATATGTCTTCAAATTTTCACAGATAAGCTAAATATTTGTCTGAAATGTTATGTAGAATTTACTTAAGGTGACAAAAATATTGTTAAAAATAGAACTTGTGTACTGATATTGGAGCAATAACAAAATATTTGCTGTTACCTGTAGACTACCATGAAAAACGTTAAATGTTGCATAGCATTTTTATGGTTAAAAACTGGGAGGAGTTATATACAATAAATTTAATGAATATGTTTTCAAAAAAGGCATTTCATAAATTGACATTATATCACAACTCACAGACAGAGCTGCAAAAGAAACTGATACAACGCATAACCGGATTTATGTGCATTATTTTGCGTCAGCCAAAGTGAAACAATTTGAAGCAACAAGTTGGCAATAAGATCATATTCGTCATCCTCATCATATTAGTAACCTGAGAAACACTATATTGAGTTCATCTGTCATATCTCAGCTGCTGTTTAGATCTTGTCATGTATCCCGAAAAAAAAACCTCCAAAAAATTGAGTTTATCCTGCAATATGTGATAGAAAGTAAAGTATCCAATCATTTAATGCCTCGTAGTTTCTTTTATCATATTTGTGTCCCATGCCCTTTTTCTATATCATATTCAGAGGTCTAGATACCGCACTATATGACACACTACTACTATATGACACTAAAGAAGCTTTGTGAGCTCACCTTGTCAGCTTACCTCACAATCGAAGTAGTGAAAAGACCACGTTTTTGCGTGTACACTTAAATGAGAAACGTATGGTGAGAACAAAAAGTTTTAGTTTGAAAAGTGAAAAATATCTTTCCTTTAATCCATGATTTCAAATCCTTTCCTTCGATATTATTTTCAGAATCTTTACCTTGCCCTCCTTGTTGTTGGGATCAGATGTTCCTGACTTGGAAGATGAGTCGTAGTTTTTTTTCAAGGCCTTGCCGTATATGCGTAGTAGAGGTGATTTCTCATTGAATAAAGGTCTGTGGGGGGAAATGGCTTATTTAAGAAATATGTCATTCCTAATGTCATTCCTAAACGATTGGTTTAAGAACCCTGTGCCGATAGCTCAGGTGTTAGAGCATGTGTCCCTAAAGCCTTTATGCATTGCTTATAACCCAATTCAATCCACACATTTTTCTCGCTCTTTATGGTTTCAAATCCTCTCCTTAAAAGTTCTTTTCAAAAAGTTATGATTCTACAATTAACTGAAAGAAGCAATTCGGTATTCTAAAAACCATGCCTTTAGTGTATTTTTTTAAGTCACGATTTAACTATTGGAACTGATGTAAGGCGCAGAGTATATATTTGTATACTTCTGTAAAGAAATGCAAGTGTAAAAATTAAATACTTAATTTCAAACAATACAGCCTCAACGACATTAAGGTTATAAAACATAGGCCTCAAAAAACATATTTATTGCTTTCTAATTGAAAGTGTTATTCTTCAATTAACTACTAACTGCAGTGTATCGTAATGATAGCGAGCGATAGTAATGTAATCATTAATCAGTTACCAGTTTCTAATTAGAATTATCGGGGGAAATTTTGTAGAAAGAAATACCACCTTTATCAGTCAGTAAAACAAGACCTCAGACTACATCTCTTAAGATAGTGAAAATTCAAAACCGATCCCACCAATATCATGATACTCATCTTCATAGTATTGCTGCTACGAGACGAGGAATAATATAAAGAACTTTTCTTCTGCCCCTAATTGTACTCCCTTCTCCGATATTTTATCTTTCTTGCCCTGATTTGTAGTCCTTTGCCTTGTCCCGTTTATCTTTAGATGTTATTGCTATATTATATTTTTTCTAGTGTACCGATATAACCCAACTTTGGAACACAGATCCAGAGGGTAAAAAATTTTGGAGGAGAGGTACTGCCGTTAATATGCCACTATCCTTCAGAATATTCAAAATAGTTTAAATCTTATTAATAGCTTTGGAAATACTATAAGTACTGTTAGATAAGCAGCATTTTTCTGGGTTATAAAATGGAGCAGCTTTTAGTGATTACCAATCCGGGCAAGAGGAGTTAAAATCGGGGCAGAGATTACAAACCTGGGCCAAACAGCTTATAAGGTAGCAAGTTGGGACAGACAATAAGTTGTTCATAACCAAACAAGCTAAAAAAGCTAATTTATCTCTTTTGTACAAGTGAACAATTTCAACAACGTCTTGAAAGGAACTGGAGCAACTAGAAAGACTGAAGACAGGAAAATTCTCACCTGATGTCCTTCTCTGGACATCACTATCCACATTGACAGTTTCTTCTCTCTATTCATCATATTTTCTGTTATCCCCATCATTAGTTGACGCTCTGAGCCCCTCGACTGTTTCCCTTCCTTTCAATCTTCAGGTCTTCAAGCTTTTGCTCTACTGGACTGCTTTTTCATCTTTCTATACCTTTTCCTGTTTGCACCGGTGCCGTACTTCAGCCGGTTTTTCCTGGTACCACCTTACAATCCTGCACTTCATTTGCATATCTTTTCTGAATAGCAAATTTTCGATTTAGCTGTCAGAGTTACCACTGCGATATGTTACCTTGTGTTCATCTCTCTGTATAAAGTCTGTGTTGGCAAAAAAAGGATCGCTGATCCCTGACTCCCTACGTATATTTTTCTCTTCAGCATTTTGATACCTATATCCATTTCGACCATGGAACCTGTCATATCTTCTATTATTCTCTCCAAGTCCCTCCTTCAGGTCAGCTTCAATGACCAGCCATCCTGTATCTAAAATCTCCTGATAATACCTGAGTTCGGCGTAAAAGTATTCTTTATCGTGGTCCTTGCACTCTTATCCAGCTTGTTTGGTATAAACAATCATTATTGGGTTTTACGAAAAGGAGGGGTTGTATAAACAAAATATGTAAAGCCGTCAAATGGTGATAAAATTAAACAGATCGAGCAACGTGGCTATCGGTACCTTGGAATTTTGTAATACAACAAGATCATGAAACTGAAATAAAGGGAAAGATCTTGCCATCTTTGAAGGATTAGAGTGATCATAAAGAGCCACCTGAATGGGTGCAAGAAGATCAAAGCAATGAATACATAGTCAAATGCTGTACGGTTTTATCTTATGATTTGTTTAATTTGTTTTGTTTTATCTAATTTTGGTTTCTTGACTATGCTTCCTGTTTTTCAAGGGTGCATGATTTGATTCCATCAAATTCTGTTAGAATAAGTTTAACGTATCATTAGGTATCATTTCTATTCATATTTCTAAAAACGCAGTAAAGAATGTTCAAATATTTTTACCTACAACTTCCAAAGATAAGTTTTACAGAAAATCAGGTGCTATATTAGAAAAAATAAAACTGCACATTCAAGTAAATCATCTAAATTTGAGTATCAGTGTCAAGAATCATCTCGACTTTAAATTTGAAGTCATGTTTTGTTTCAATTTAAAATTTCTTCAAGAATTCAGCTATTGAAAAAGTATAATGCTATCCCCTACATTACGAAAAAGTGCAAGTATTTCGCCTTTCAACATGTACATTTATGATTAAAATTGTTTAAGTCAGGATTATTGAGAACCCGAAAATAATTTTTGCTTGGAGCAACGTCTATTCCAAAAAATGCCCCTGAGCGTATTGGGCCGTATTAGGTATTTTTGCTACTGGTTTTTGAAATAAAATATATTAAAATTCTTACTCTTTATTCAAATAGTTTACCATAATGTTGATTACTCATATGAAATTTTTTGTTCCTTATCACGTCTCATCCTTGACATAAGGATATTTGTAGTGTCGTGAATAGATTTCCTTAATTTTTTAAATTTCTTGTTCCTATGTCAAAAGACTTTCTAGTATTTCTTCCAAAACGTAACACGATCTAGTCGGCTATTCATATTCGAAGTCTTCTTGTGTGTATGTGTGTGAGTGTGTACGTGTATATTTACGTGTATGTATATGTGTGCTTGTGTGTATGTGTGTATTTGTGTGTATTTGTGTATATTTGTGTGTATTTGTGTGTAATTGTGTGTGTTTTGCCTCTTTTCCGCTTTTTATGGTGCCCGGTGTGCCATTCCGAATGAACTCACAAACCAGGCAACGCAGAAAGCTCACCTGTGGTGTAAGGATACTATAAATTGCCTGCCATGGACAAAGATCTAATAGTTTTCAGGTATGACCATTGAGACAGCTTTCTGAGCCAAAGGCGGGTCCTGTTTGCATGTTATAAAGGAGAGAAAATTACAGGTCTAAAACTGATTTAACTCGGAAACTTGGGCTGTTTACAGGCTGCAGTTTTTTTCGATATCAGCGCCAAAGGGCCAACATATGGGGTTATGTGACTTGAATTAAAAAGACAAAGACCCACAATCAAGACTGAGTTTAACCAGGTGGCTTAGTAAGTTTAATTTTGTTTTTAGGTTACTTTGAAACCTTGTACTAAAATACAGGATTTTTTATATGATTACTGGCGCAGCTGCTTAAGAGGAAGAGAGGTCATGGGGTACCTCTGGCCATTGTTAAGACCTACAATCGAAAAACAAATTTAATAGACAACGTAGAAAGCCTAAATGTGGTGTCAGGGTACTTCGCAAGCTGATGTGAAAGGGGGGGGGGAGTCATGTGGAACACTTCTTTAAAAAGTGATAACCTAAAAATGAATTTTTGACACCAATGAGACACAAAATATATCAAACCCTCTCGAGTGACCTGCCCAAAGTCTTAGGTGTCTTAATAATTTCAATTTAAAAATAAAAATAAGATTTCTTTGGAGACATTAGAACAGCAACGGAAAATGAAAAAAAAATAGAACGCAAAAAAAAAATACAAAAACGGCTTTGGTTTTGATTTCGAAATTGAGGTTATTTTATGTGTTGCTCAGTTTACAGTTTCCCAGTTATGTGGGGTTATTTTCACATTAACGGGGTTATATCTAAAGAACCATTTAGATCTTATGGTCAAATAGAACTTATTATTCTGTGTAGATCGGCAGTGACTGCCACTCAACTTTTCACAGACCAACCATCTTATTCAAACAAAAAGTTGGCCCTCTCAGCAAATTTTTTTTTTCCCTTTAGATATTCAAGCAATTAATCCGAATGGATAACCAAAAAAACCATCAAACAAACCCGCAAAAGAAAGTGTTTACGAAAAGAGAAGATACGACATTAGAGCACAGTAAAATATTTAGGAATATTTGTTATCATTTTACTTTGCATGCAAACAGGTCATTTTGCAATTGATTCACTTTTACAAAGTGTTTGAGGTTACTGCTACAAACTGAAATATCCATATCCTTTTCGCCCGCAATGTTAATATTCACTCCATCAGACGAAAATCGGGATTAAAGAGCAATAAATTGAAAAACACATCTTATACTGAGAATAATACTTACGAGTCTCAACGAAAAGTTATTTGAAGTTCAAAAGGCTCTACTTCGAAGATTAAATTCTTGCTTGTCAATCAGTTCCATTTTTAACTTCATGATTTTAAACCAGCTTAACAAAAATACTGAAGTGAAAATGAAACTTGACAACAAAGTCTTTTTTCCTATTGAAAACGAATTTAAATAATATTTACAATCCATGAACTCCATAAATCATGGATGTCAAATAAGAAACTGGCATCACTGTGTACACATATTTTCAAGAACTTATTCGTCGCATTTTTCTGGGGTTTCCTTTACTGGATATTTCAGCTAATAACCTAAAATTTAGAAATTATGAGCCACCACCCACCCTGAATGTAATGACCTTGAGTATCAAAAAAATGCCCCTGGCGTCTAAATCAAGAGAAGAATATCTCATTGACCCGGAGCTTGGAAGGTTCAACGGTTTTTTAATTTGTTTGAATTGTCGATACAAATAGGGGGTAAGGAAAAAATGCTCAACGTGGATTTGGAACTCACCCACTTCGTTAGATGTCTGAGAATAAACTTAACCTTTTTATTGTCATTGCTCACTGAGGAAAAAGCAACACTGTCCTGACTGTCCTGCCTAACCTGCGACTGCCGCAGGGAAAACCGCATCAGACTACGAATACTTAACCAACATCTGACGGATGTTCTTCAGTTGTTGTTTTCCAGCTATACTGTGATTACAACTAAAGCTACACTGTAGCACTAAGGTCTCACTCGATTTCACAGACACCGCTTTTCACCTTGAAAAGGACGTGCACTACTGCAGTTATCAGAGGGTTTTCCGTCAGTCCAACGAAAGTGACCGTAATCTTTCTAAATCCTCCGTTTTTTATCCTGTTTGACACTTAGTCTGAAGGTATCATTTCCGATTGTTAAATAGAGCTTTCAACAATGGGATAGGTTTCACTTCAAAAATTGATTCCATTGCTATGTACCAAACTGTGATCATACTGCGCCCAAGAATTTACTTCAAATATGTAATATTGTGTATCCACTGGGAGGTTAGAAATAAAGAGACAAAACAGTTCAAATTGAATAAAATGACAGTAACAAGGCTGTTGTAAAATCAGTAATAAGTAATTCGTAGACAAATATTCTTAAAATTCGGTGATTTACTTGAAGATACAGCCAAAAAAAGATAAAGGTATACATAAAAAATTATAATATAAGGAGAATATTTAATGATAAAAAAAGAGAGAAGAACTCGAGCAGCTGACTTTGTACAGTGAGGAAATATCGTTGGAAGGAGAAAAGTAAAGCCGAAAACTAGCTAATTTATCCAATGCGCTTACTGCCAATAGCTTTGAATAAAGGATTAGGTGTGTAATTGGTTCACACCATAAAAATATTTTGGTATTCTTAAACTTTAAAAGTTCGCGTTAAAATACTTTTTTCGTAACGTAACAGCTCACCAAAACAAATACGATAACAAGCGTAACTTTCCACGTGAAAAAACCGTCTGTTACTGGAACCATGTGTGTGATTTTCTTACCTGGTATTTTACACCTACAGTTAAGACTAAAAATTCGTTAAAGAAAGCATTATTTTTTCCATTTATTGCAATTATTGTTTAGAAAAACATTTGCAACTTATTTTAATTGGTTAACTTACCAAGAGGAGCCTTGTGACAGTTGCCTGACCTCATCCCATGTGTTATTTTACACTGCAGTCCTTCTCTGCAAACACCGCAAATGTCCGTAATGCCTCCACATTGTTCCCCTTCTCCACGAAGACATGTTCTGCAGCAGTTATCACTAGTGTTAGCAAATCCATGAGTACAAAGTCCTAAAGGATGACATTCACGGCCAAGTAAACTGCAATCTTGACAAATATTTTCAGCCCATCCACTTGTTAAAATAGCAAACAAAATTAACGTTTTTGTAAGAGTATCCATACAGTTCATGTTTGAAAAAAACCCAGCAAATCTAAGGATGACAATACCCCTTGTTTCACTAAGATTGGAAAGAAAACATTAATTTCCTGATAGTAATGTGAATATAATATCATGCCAACTGCATCTTGCGTTGTGGGAGGGTATGCAATTGTTGTTTAAAAAATGAAATCTTTGTACGAAATCAATGTCTAACTTTCAGAAGCACTCGCTGCCCTCGGGTCTTCGGTTTTATTTATAGTTCAACTAATATTTGCTAAGATAAGTGCTAAGTAAACGTTGGGCTGAAAATTTGAAAACCTTCTTCTGTCAAGTTTAAGTAAAGTACAGCATTAATTTGCAATGTTATGCTCTACATGTAACCTATCTATTTGTGGCATTTTCAGAATTTCGATCAGCAACGAGATAATTTGACACCATAACCACAGGCTATTCCCCTAATTAAAGGGTTTTCGGTCTGGCAGATAATTTATCTTCCTTCCGTATGGCTCTTGCCTTTCCTGTGGCTAAGGGGGGGAAAGTGTAATAAGGACAAGAAAATGAAGGAAAACATAAGAAATTGTAAAGGAACCAAATAAAAAAGTCATTATTTTGGACAAGATTATAACCTGTCAAAATACTGTCTACTTTTTAAACCAATGTGCAAAGTGAAACCTTGCGGGCTGAACTTATAAGACACAACTTAACTTTCTCCCCGCGATTTGAAGTGCTCAGTCAATCTGGCTGAGAATCAAGGTTACCTTTTGCAAAGATTTCCTGACCTTGCGTTATCAATACGTAAAGTGACATCACCAATGACATCTCTGTGTACCGTTTTCCCTGTTCCTCTGGTTTTATTCCCAATCTCGTTTTTCTTTACCTGTGTTTACCACTTCTTTAAATCTATAACCTTTAGTACACCAACAGAACCTTTTACAAAATTTATTTTGTTGTTTTTAACTCAAATTCTCTCACATACTCTTATTGAACTTAACGGACCGCCCTCGTTTGGCCGATTGCCTCCCCCCCCCCCCNCTTATTGAACTTAACGGACCGCCCTCGTTTGGCCGATTGCCTCTCCCCCCCCCCCCAGCATATCACGCTGTTGATATTAATAAACTCCCACTTTGGGGTAAACCTCTGCTACAAAAGCTGAAGTAGGGGCAATGATTCAGCCAAATAACAAAATACTTACCCATCAAGATCACCCATAATCTCACACACATTCTAAGAGGTAGCTGTAACGAAACGTCTCCGGACCTCTAAATGTGGCGACGACGGTTGAAAGTAAAGGTGGCATCGTCTAAGTTCAGGTCCCAAAACTAAGGATTGTTATTGGTAATTATAACCAAAATAGTCTTTTGAAATCCCCATGTTTTCTGCATTTGCCCTGTAACTCAGTAACCAAAAATTCCAATTTCGGTGAGTGAGCTCAGGGACAGTTTTATCTTTAACAGTGGTAATTTACTAACTTCACTTTTTGGGGTTGTTCCGCTCTTTGAAAAAATGATCCTTGTGTGTTACAAAAGCAGATACTTTTCGGCTGTATGATTGAAAAAATAGTTCGATTTTAAGATCATACACCCATCTTTTCAGACCAGCAAAAAAAAAATTAAAACCTTCATCAGATTTACAAAACTAGTATAATGACATCATTCACTAAGGTATTACATTCCAATTCTCTGTCCTCAGAAGCAAGCTCCAATTCGCTCAGGGGAATAGCATCTGACCGATAACCAGAAGATCGCCGGTTCGGATCTAGCATTGGGCAATTTTGCTTCCCAAAAATTTTCAGCATTAAATATCATCCAATTTGGTAACCTACGGCGTGAGAAAAAGACGCAATAATCCAAAAGAAATTTCAGAGGAAAATTTCCCCAACTCCAACCAAGATGGGAAAACAACTGGCAGTTAAATGTCACATGATAGCCATGACGCAACTTAACATACTCAGTCTCAATTTTGCAACTCATCCCGTTCGGCTTCATTGATCACAACACACTTTCTGGACCTGCCATGGCATTAAACGTCTGTTACTTAGATATCGAGGCTCATTACTTCACCCCAGGTGTTGGCCTATGTAGTGACATCATTCACAAAAGGTAATGCATTTCAATCGTCTGTCCTGAGATACAAATTTCCGGTAGGTCAGCGGAAGAGCATCTTACCGGTAATATTACCGGTCAATATTACCGGTCAATATTACCGGTCAATATTACCGGTCAATATTACCGCAACCTTCTGATTTTCATTAGAAGATTGCGGGCTCAGATCCAGTCTGGGACAATTTTGCTTTTCAAAAATTTTAAGCATTTAATATAATCTGAACTAGTTTACTGACCTGATAACTGAAATATTAATTTCAACTGAGAAAAATGTTCTTCGTAAGTTTTCTGGAACACTTGTAGTCGTTAATGTATCCTAATTAAGCTAGTATTTAGAAACCTGAAGCAATCACAAAAACGGTGAGCAAGTGTTTGCCCATTTTTTACATCTTTTATCCTAAATATATTCTTTCCCTTATTTTGCATACACCTGGTAAATACTTGGTAATACAAACATATCTCATTTTTCCTCGTAATCTTTTTATGTTGGAGAGGTTTTTTAATTAATAATTTGAAGCTAGGTCTGGATATTAGTATAGAGACCGAAAAACTAACAGTTAAAATTTGCAATCGTTTTTGTCTTCACCTCTTGCATTATTTACTTTGAAAACTAATGAAAACACTATGGTTAATTTCCACATGGTTTCGCATGTTGCCATACCTAAACAAATTACCATAAGTTTCTAGTCCTATCCGTTTGTCGTTTGGGTAATTGTTACCTTCCTCTCTATCGTTGTGATAGAGATTAAGTTAATGGCATTCTTTCACCGTTATTTAAAGCTCTTTTCTTATTCTCAGACTGCGTAACATTTCGGTCCCCGCTGCTAATTTAGTCCACAAATATTTTAATTATAAAGCTGCATTGTGGTCGGATCAGTTTTATGTAAAGCTAAAGTAATCCGTTTGACATCATTTTACTACGGAAAGCTTGTGAAACATGAAACTAGGAAAGACTGTTACCTTTAAAAAATACCCCATGTAGCAGATCTCTTCCTAAAATATCAATTTGGCATTCCAGTGGTCGATGAATTAAAATTTATCGTTTTTTAGCTCTTTGTGCGAGATCAAGTATAGGGTCATTGTCTGCTTGGTCGAACTAGGGTTTCAACCTTATGCAAAGTTGACGGATCTTTTTTACCTGGATGCGGACTCTATCTAAAAACAGACCCAGTATCCTGCATTGTGGTTGGATCAGTTTTATATAAGTTACAGTAATTCGTCTAACATCATGTTTACAACGAAAACTGTGAAGTATGAAAATAGGAAAGAGTTTTGCCTTTAAAAAATAACCCATGTAGAAGGTCTCGCATGCCAGATTGACCCTTGCATTTTTCAATTCTGTCTTCCAACTAATCTTGCTGTTGCTTCTCCATATTTTTGTTATTGGGTCTCTCATCCTCATCTGAGCAACTTTTCTTGTAGAGAACGACCCACCATGCAGCCCAGGAACATTTTGTTTTTAAGATCAAGAAGAGAAAGGAAAATTTGTAAATGCACCAGCCGTCATTTAATTCAATTAAGAAGCCATAAGGCGGGCTTAGGTGAAGCTAAAAAAGTAATGAGATGGTACGCCTGCTCAGTCGAATAAAGGAAGTTTTGTAAAAATAAATACATAGCAGTTGAGATGTCGAACGTTTTGTTCCTTACTACATCAAATGATGTAGTAAGTAACAATAATGTGTCAATTGTCATCGTTTTTGAAATTTAATTTTTATGTCCATTACTTTAAAAAGTTGGTCTGAATAATTTAATTGCTAAAGGTGGGTAAGAATACTCTGAAAATATCATTTCACTACCTCTCTGAAGTAAACAATAGACACAGGAAGCACAAGGCACATTATTTTGGACCTTTTATGATATACAATTCCTTACGTTTGAAAAATTAAAGCTGAATTGTTTGTTAACAGACGGAACTTTAAAGCACTGAAATTGTAACGGCCAACGCTGTAGAAAGAAAGCTATCGATGCTTATTATTTCCACAAGAAAAGATGCTTCTTGCTTTAAAAATATCAAAAGCGAGTATTATGGTTATCACTTACATTAAAAATGCTGGATGAGCATCTGTCTATTTGAAGAAAGAAATGGAGACCTCAGCTGCCAGTTTGAATGTGAAAATAGATTAATAATGCTGACAATAGTTAACTGCGCTGCTCAATCTGTGATAACATTGCTCTAAAAGCTACTGAATTTGTAGGTGAAATATATGTGAGTCTGCCGGAAAGACACTAAGACAGAAATCCATGCACAGACGACACAAATAAGTAACAAACGTATCCTTTACTCTGCAGGAAAAAGTCCCACTGCAACTGAACTTTTACAGGTGATCTTACATTTTATGAACATTAGATTTCCTGAACCTTTCACAATCCATAACATTAATAAAACAATGTTACAACAAGGAATTTGAGCAACTTGGATTACAACATGACGTGAGGTCAATTGTAAACACACCAGTCAGAACAGTTTTGTAACGATGTGACAGTGGCTTGTCAACAAACGTTACCTTGCAGGCTCAGCTCATGGATAGGGAGCTCATTTGGTCATAAAACGTCACGTACCGTATTGTTTTGGCCTATTAAATGCAATGAAAATGCTTGGCACTGGCTTGGGATGGGATGCAGCTACCGAGGAAAGAAACTGCATGTCAAAGAATAGTATTTCAAACGATTGGGAAATAACGAGTAAAGATGAAAGTCATATATTTAAAGCATAATAAGAATACCAACAGAAATTACTGTGCGCTGACAAAGATATCCCTTAAGGCGAATAAATGCTGACAAAGCTATTTCCTAGGAGTTGCTTTCAGCACCCTGATGGCTTCTACTAATAATACGTTACTCATTTTGTGTGTTTGATATTGAATTCGTACTCTAGGATTTTTGAAAAATGTTCCAAATGTTAAGAGTGGGCTTTTGGCTGCTGCTTATATCTTAGGTTGCCTCAACAACTCTGTCAGCTTCATTTCCTTCATTATTATCAAGATCTCTCCTGTATTCGTCTTTATCCTTGAATGTTCAGATAAAAAAAACCGATAAAAAATTAATAAGTATAAATGTCTTGGACAAGAAGGACTCATCAGCGAAGATAGGCAAAACTTCATAGTTATTGAAAGTTACTTTTAGTAGATGAATACCAGTTTTATATAGTATTTTTCACATTGTCTTTGCCATGTTTTCCAGCCTCGAAATTGAAAGAAAACTAGAGGATTAATTGTCTATCCTCTGAAAATGTGTGTTGACTAATATTTTATAATATTTTATAATATTATATAATATTTCTTGCCCAACTAGACTCTCCTTTATGTGAGCTACGATACCCATGTTAGAAGAGAAGTGTTAATTGAAAGGGATTTCACTTCTAAATAACAAAGTGAACCCAAACTTCTATAGTAGAAGACGTTTAGCTCTAGAGGTAACACATCCACCAAATATCTTCTTTTAAGGTTCATTTAGAATAGGATACAGATCAGCAGTAGAACAAGAGGAAAGAATACCAGAATAAGCATAACTAAACAGAAAAATACTACACGCTAAACACACTAATTACTAACAACTGTTTCAATTCTTTTCAGAAATAAACTTATTTACCAGTTTATTCCACAGTGATAAATTAATAATTTGCAATAGTCACCCTTCAAGTCTTTCCCAACATTCATTCGCTCTAAACCAACCCCTTTGTGACACATATTTTCTAACATGTTCAAAGAAATTAAATATGATTTCTATAATTCTTATCTTCAAAATTCTTTACTCTTTATTTTTCGCATAGCCATTATTCTATTTTTAAGTAGAAAACCCAAATAATATTCATTTGATTTAAAACTTTTAACTATGAAACTACAAACCAAAAAGGGAGTCATCTCTGTGACATTAATTCAGAATTATTTCTATCCATAAACAATGCTGACTACAGTTTCTTCAGCATGTCAGACCCGCTCAAAAGATTGTAATAAAAGGAAAGAATGTTCACAGCAGTCTCTTTTAATGAATGGTTCCTATTGCTTGATAAAAAATCACAAACAACTCTTTAAGTTTAACAATCCACATTGTCTACCCTGTCATAATCTGGTTTAGCCATACGTACCTTTCCAATTTTATCTCAACCACAAGACTTTGATCTACCCCATAGCATTCATTCTTCCATTCCAGACCATAAAAGTCAATTTACTGCATGTGTTTTTCAGTTACCTCATTTACTTGTCTTCCCATCCCAAATGAGACGTGTTAGGACTGGAAGACTCTTAGTTTCGCTGTCATAATGGAACATAAATATATGTCAGACAGAAATTTCTATCTTCTATTGTGGTTAAATTAGGATATAACGAACAGAATATCATTTGGAATTTGTGGTAAAACATCCATTTCAAAGTCTTTCAATCCAAAAATTAAAGGCTCAAGTGTCTGTTTGTTAGGTTATTGTTCAGTAATGAAACACAAAACTTGAACTTCACATTCACGTTTCCTTTTATTCATAATGTCTAAAATGTTCTTCATTATTCTATATTTTACGTTTGTTTCAAATACTGTAACATAATTTTTTGATTAAGTGTCGCATCTATCTTCTGACTTTTTTCCAACGTGTCATCTGTTAAATATTCATTGGCACCAATATCAATCTGAGAACCAGATTTTCTTGAAGTTTCTTTGTTAAAACGTACTATTGCAGATTAGTTCACCAGCTCATGTAATAAATTGATTTACCTTGTGATGTCATTACGTTAAACTTTTAGCTATTTCTATGTTATATAGTACTGTTAGTTTTGAAGGCGTCTGGGCTGGTAAAGTACACAGCTTGCACATTTACAGTCTCCACATTGCGATCTTTACTAATATTAAGTTTACATTTTGTCTAATTGCCAAGGTCATTATGTCAAGGAATCGTAGAATTTAGAAACCGATTAGCAAAATTTACTTTTTCGACATCGCCTTTCATCTAGCTCCACTTTGACACATTTTTCTCGGTATGTTTGACTTAACTTTTCTGTTTTTGGTCACTATAATACGATATATACGATATTAGCATAGTTGATCATTTCAGCTTCACTTGAGCTTCTTCTTATTTCTCTTTTTGTAGGTACGGTCGATTTTACCTTAGTTTTCGGCACAATGATTCCAATCTATGAGCTCATATTTTTTTTATTTATACCTTCACATTGATGTTACTATTATTGATTTTATGGGATTTAACTAACCTTACTGATTCTCTGACTTGCATTCATCCTGTTATTAATTTATCTAGTTATTTTACTTAGCTATCAGGCCCTCTATCGATAGGAACATGTAGATAGATAGATAGATAGATGGATAGATAGATAGATAGATAGATAGATAGATAGATAGATAGATAGATAGATAGATAGATAGATAGATAAATATTGTTGAAAAGAAATAATCTGTAAAAATTTTATTTTAATAATTTATTTAAACTTTTATATTTTATTTATCCATACTATCAAAAATACAATGCTAAACTTGTCAGTGATTGGTAGTTTATATTTGCTGAGCTGATCTAAAAAGTAAACAATGGACTAACAATATTGCTTATAAACGAATATATGGAAAAAAATATTGTAGAGCAAAATAATAATACCTTTGTTAAGAAATATGGTTTCTGAAGACTAATATGAGAGAAGATCAGGATTCGTCCCTGGTTTGTTACAACAACAGAAAATGAAGTACATACAACGGGAATGATGGCCGAGAGATTTGACATCAAATAGCACTGGTCTGTTTTATTCATACCCACAGAACTGGACATTTTTTATTAAGAGTTACAAGCGAGTCAAAAGATACCAAGAGAACTGATGAAGAGATCTACAGATGTGATACTAGAGTATCTAGATTTAAGGGTGGCGGAGAGTTATACTTATTTCATTTACGCTTAGCATTTGCTTTCAACTTTGTTTTAAAACCTACAGTCAGCTCCGCTGCGAAAAGTTGAAAAGGACTGATGACGAGAAGTAAATCGGGGCGGCAAGACTTACCAGTAATGATACAAAGTGAGAAGAAGCCATGTATGTGTCAGCGAAAAGGAAAAACGAGTCAGTGGCTTTCAGAGTTTTAGCAAGAAACTTTAGAGCTGAGTTATGGCCCCAGGTGTATTAGCCTTGATCAAGGTATGGTTTACAACCAACTACTACATAAAGTGAAGTTTCCTAGGAGAAACAAAACGAGCAGTCAGACGCTTGACCAAAATTCATTTTGGGGAAATTCTCCCTATTAGCAGGGGAGTTGTTGAAAAACCTGATAGTAAAGCTGAAACTGTTTAGGGACATATTGCTTCGTACTCTAGACCATGTAGATTTAGCCTCTGGCAATAAATGGTATAAAATAAATGAAAGAATACCATCTTGCAATGTAAGTTAATTAACAATACGGCTGTTGTGATTAGTCTTTACAGCTTTTAAAACCTGTTTGATGTTTTGGTGAGGATTTTGGAAAATAGCGAATGACTGTCTGACAACGAGCAAATTTAACTTAAGGGAGAGTTAGAATCAGGCCAAACTGACTTTTGGGTAAGACGATACCACATAAAGTTGTGCTTACAGGAACCTCCAGCCTTTGCCGGGCACATTAAATAAAAGGGTTATGCAGATTCTCTGTTACCCATTTTTTAGAAAGATAAGCTATATTTTGATGGCATGAAATTTTGGATTTTTAATTTTAGAACGTAACGCTTAAATAACATTAATTTATTTTTTGGGAGAGGTGGTAGAGCATCTACTTTAAAAGATAGTAAAATCAGACTTATTTGATCAGACTTATATTTTTGGCAACTTGTATTGAAGTCGAAATAACAACCAAGATACTTAAAAGACTCATAGATTTTGACTGTTGGAACACGTTCACTGTTTAAATATATTTAACACTAGTGTTATTCGTACATAATATGTAAAATATTTATACACAAAGAATAGTATCTCTTTATATTGAGACTTAGTTTTCAAGTGATGATACACAACTTTTCCACCTCCTAAAAACTATTACGAAGAGAAAATAATGCTTCTTGAGGTATATGAGATACATAACAGGGAGGAAACTCTCGATCACTAGTGTATCCAAGACCTTAAAAACCAGTGCAGATAGTAAAAATCCGCTGCTGCCATAAATGATCTATATAAATCGAATTAAAAAATAATCTTTTTAAGAGGTGTACAAATTTTCAAATACGCTGATATTTGCTTGAAAACCTAAGAATGCAGTTAAGAAAAAAGCCTCTGTCGTCTCAATAGCTAAAGAAATATTTATCGTATGGCTATATAATCCTCAATGTCTTTATATTACCCACTTCCTGAGGTATGGATACAATTATCATTTAGGGGTTTCCTGTTATGAATTCAATTCTTTTTCTCTTGTTTGATTACCATCTAAAATAAAACTCCTGAGAATATAATAGTACCTTAAAGTTTTTTCCGAAATCTAAAAACCAGCCTCCAAACACTTGTCAGTCCACAAAGCCAAATCACAACCCAAACATCCTTCTTTGTTTTCAAAGTTGACTCCTCTGTTTATAACGGGCAGCTTTACCCACTGTTTCCAGATTTTCCCACAAGTGATACGGCTGTTACCTAAGACCAACATGTCCAATGCAAGGAAAAGCTCTGGTAATAAATAATGGTCTCTGCACAGCGCTCTATTTGACATTTTAAGAAACAAGGGACAACACGTTAAGCATTCATATATTTTGTCTCAGCACTCCTGATATATAAGTCTATACCATTAAGTATTGGTTAAACGAAAAGTTAATCAAAATAAATCCACTATTTTGCACGATTTACATTTAGTTTGACAAATGGAACTGCAAAACTTCACACAAATGTAAAGAGAATTAATAGTGTAACTCTTGGTGACAAATGTTCTAAATTGGGAACAATATATTTAAAATAAGCAACTAAAATAACCGCGATACTAAATACAAACTTTGGTTAAGCGGCAAAACTGCTTGNCTCTGGTAATAAATAATGGTCTCTGCACAGCGCTCTATTTGACATTTTAAGAAACAAGGGACAACACGTTAAGCATTCATATATTTTGTCTCAGCACTCCTGATATATAAGTCTATACATTTAGTTTGACAAATGGAACTGCAAAACTTCACACAAATGTAAAGAGAATTAATAGTGAAACTCTTGGTGACAAATGTTCTTAATTGGGAACAATATATTTAAAATAAGCAACTAAAATAACCGCGATACTACGTAAATACAAACTTTGGTTAAGCCCATTTTGGGTAAGCGGCAAAACTGCTTGTTTTCTCAGCTGCACCGCACTTAAATAAATTTTTTTGACCTTAAGGAAAGTGTAGTTGATCACCCTCTGGGAATATTTGAACACCCTATGCTATATAGTTTAGGAGATATGCACAATTCGTTAGAACCATGCAAGCTGATTTTGATATAATCTAACTGTGACTGGCAATATTCACACTTGTTTATTTTATCATCTCTCTTAATGAGTTCAAAGAGGACAAGTTACATTTAAGGTTTGACTTTGTTTATTTGCTTCCTGCGCGTTCCTGGACCGTTTTTCAATATAAAGTCGGCAACCTCAAAGATCAATAGGTTGACCTATAGTTTATGGTCTAAGAAAAAGACGAATTGGTGGATTTACACCATTAAGTTACAAGAAAATAGATTGAAAAAAGAGGAGAGAAAAAAACCAAAATAACATCGTTTCTTGGGTTATAAACAAAAACCAATATTGCTGGAGTGTGATCACGGCACAGAAAGTGAAACAAAAGGAAATTTGAGTTGAATTTTTACTCATTCAAACATTTATTGCTTGATCTTTCTCTGTTGGTTTGTTCAGGAGCAAGAAGTGCCTCTTCAAAGGTTTCATGCAAGTCTGGAAAAAGATAAATCACTCTTCTCAGTTTCAGAGTTTGGGGATGGAACTGCCAATCCTGATATGTCATTCAAAATACAATTATTTTTCCTCTCTGTACTGCAAGCTGCTCTTGCTTCGGAACTCTTTATATTCACAGAGGTCACAATGGATTCAAAGAGTTCAAACCATTAAAACCTTACAAATATGGGTTACTGTATCACAGTAAATGTGAGCCACCTACTACACACATTTCACATTTCCGCACTCAGTTCAACCAGAAATCAGAGACGCTGACAACAACGCATATGTATTTTAAATCACAGGTACTGACAAGTATACAAAATATCTACTTGACAAGGTGAGAGAAAGGAATACTGTCAGCTGCAGGAAAGTGTCTTTGGATCGTTTCTTTACCACTATTCCTTTGGCAGAATAGGGAATTCCAGGTAACCATTGTTGGTACAATGAGGCTTTAATATTTCCATGTTTTACTTGACATTGGATTTGGGCAAATAAATTTTTGGCCTTTTCATCCATTCAACGATATGCAAATATGCCGGTATTCAAGTCAGACCCTGTGCCCAAACTTACAAGGCTGTCTGGCATCGCGGTTGCTGGTTTATCGATGAAAGAAACAAGTGACGTGTATGGTCGTTCGTTCATGTGTATAAAATCAAGATTTAAATGTTAAAAAGTATTCAAGATTCAGGAAAAAACGTCAGGGATCACAAGTTTATTGTGTCACAAATTTTGACGTAAAAACCCTACAAAAAATTTGTAATCATGACGCCATTATTCTAGCTAAGAGCTCATAAAATTAAGTTTTAGGTGCTGTGCAATTTAAAAACAGTAAACTGTGAAATTTAGTGAAAACGAGTAACTTTTGACGATTTTAGGCACTGAGAAGTTTTACCATTCATAATAAGTTGTAAAAAATCCAAATCAAAGCTGGATTAACCGCTGCTAAGATACCTAATGCCACTTTTGTTCGTAAGGATAGAATTCCCTAACTAACAGTAATCAGAAGATCAACAATAAGCGAGAAAAAAACCATAGGGATAACGCTCTGGTTGCAAAATTGATGAAGCAGTTTGTGCTTATTGGTGGCCTTGTGGATGGTTTTCAAACTTTTTGTATAGCATAACTTTAAATAAAACTAACAACAGTTCGTGACTGTGTGATAAAGGCCTGAGGTCTGTCCCCACTTTATTGTATTTGGAAGTTCTACATGGTATAGCTTTTTTGTCAGGGTTAGTAAAACATTTTCCAGCTAAGACGGGATTAAGTCAGTAAATTAACCAAGCGTGACAGGAGCCAAATTCGTCCAAAACTTTCAGGTTGCCACAAAAGTACTAGTTAAGACGCACTAATATGCTTTCTTGAAGTAAAGAACATCAGTCTAGCAGAATTCAAATCATTTTTCAATCCAAGATAGGCTTTAATATATTTCATAGGTCTAATATGTGGATGCCTGACTAAGTGGCTGGGCTCAATCAAAGAGGTACATTTGAGAAACTATCAAGAATGTAGATTACCAGTGAACAATTCACAGCAAGGAATGAAATATAGAAACAAAAGTAGAAATAAAATTTATATAAATTCACACAAAAATGCATGATAAAAATAGGAAAATGACGGATAAAACGATAGAAAAGGATATAAAAATTGAAACATAAATGGAATAAACACTTTTGAATAATTAACCAAGTGAAGAGTAATTTTGAAGTAATGAATGTAAAAAATCTATTCAAAGTCATTAAAAATGAAATTCGAACCTATAGTAATTAAAAATATTTAATAATTTTGGTTAAGCCAATGGTATGTTTGACAGACGGTCTGTGAGAAAAAGAGGAGAATACTCGTGATAAATTATAACAATTAGTTCCTTTTGTCCTATGCTTTAATTCGAACAATGTTTTTATTTTAAAATATTTATTGATAAAGTTGGTAACAGTTATATTATTTTAAAGTATGTTATTATTTTAGATTGCATCTTTAAGGTTTATTGGTAATTTTTCTTTCAATCAACTGTAAACAGGTTTTGAACACATTGTTGTTGTTTTTGAAGAATGGCACAGATAATAATTTTTGCTACCTGGACAATTAAAATTTATTGCATAATTAAACTAATTAGAATTTGAATAAACTTCTTAAAAGGATGAAAAATGTTTGAAATCTACCTGAAGACAATATTAACCAACTGAATCTCACAAAGGAAAGAATAGCATGATGACGTAAAACAATGACTTTATCTAATCACAATAAGGTCAGTATAAGAAAGCAAATTCTGTAAAATTTTATAGGTGAAAAATGCAAAACAAAGCATATTATTAACTCTCTTTGACAAGGGCTTCAGTAGAAAGGAAACTAGGAAAGAACATTTTCTTCCGAAAGTCAGGAGAGAAACATTTTATTTTTAAAGCTAGTGCAAAATATTACAAAGAACATAACAAATGATGAAATAGATGATTGGAGAGTTCAAAGGTGTTTACTTAAAAAATTCGTTCAACCAAAATAGAAGAGGAAGTGATACCAATATGGAAAGATGTGAAGATGAAAAATGTTTTATTTCAAATGGTACGGATTTCTGTGTTGGTTCAAACCAGTATGTTTGGCTGTTCTTCTATTCACGAGAGTTGGGTTTTTTATGTACTACTGAGTCCCCACACATCAAGGGTAAAAGTATGAGAAATATATAAATAGGAATATAGTATTTGGATAAGAGCTAGGAGGTTTTGTTTTGTTATCTTTTGAGGACACTGAAGATGATTTAGGGTCAGTCGTATTTCAAACCGTACTTTACCTAAAGGCGTAGCGGTATCACAACGTTGTTGCAAACATTCTAGATCATAACAAAACCGTCTGGATTATAAGAAATACTCTTAAAACATTACATTCAAGCCCAGAATAACGATGGGCTGAGGAGACTTTCCCATCACATTTTTGCAGTCAAGTGTTTAAATATTTGTTCTACATAATGAAGGTAAAGATTGTATTATTATATGTCTTATTTTCAAAACATATTTTCAAACACCAGAAAAAAAAGAGGATGCATTCTTAAGCACTGCATTATTAACTGGGCAAAATGTGTTAATATATTTCAACAGAAGCAACAAAAGCAAAGATGTCATATTGTTGTTACATTCACACTCAAAATTATTATCCCAAAGTGTGGTAACATTCAAGAAATGACAAGCAGAGGTCACAAAGCCAAAATAATTGAGAACAAAGACTCATTAAAATCATGAAAATATATTTTAGCATTTAAATGACATTAAGGTGACGAAAGTTTAGATTTTTTGCAACTTTTGAATTTTTAAAAGTGAAAAACATAGCTGGAAAAAAAAATCAACTAAATGTCAAATGCAAATAAAATGCTCTTGCTGAATCAGATAATATGCAAACGTAGCGGCTGAAATTGGGCTTCTTTCTTCGCAATCTTTTATGATGAGTATGCATCTATATAATATCATCATTATCATCTGGCCAAGTGAGCTCAGACATAAAACACATCACATCATCGATCATGGTCATACAGTACATTTGGCAGACCTTCAGTCAGGCAGCCGCTATTTCTACAGAGCTGGTCAATGAACGTGGTAACAGGACGGCCATTTCGATTTCTCACATGCCAAGGGGCCCATAGTAAGAGGACCCTGGCAAATTATTGTTCTGCTCTCCAGAAGTGCCCAGGAAACCGTATTTTACGCTCTCAAAGGATTTCTGATACTTATGGAATTGGAACGTAGGTCTGTTGTTTGGTAGGGTGCGGTCTCCAAGATAGCTTTCAGCACTGCTTTAAACATTCGGGTATAAATACTATCTAGCACTGCGTCAATGGTCTTGGTCGAAGACCATATGGTGGTACCATACAACAAACAGACTCAACTTTAGCCCGGAAAAACTGCATTTTAGGTCTCCCAGTAGATCTTATTTCCAGATTATTTCCCTCTATTGAGGGTAGTCCATGATTATGCTATGCGAATTTTTATAACCTATTCAACAGAATTGATTTAACTCCCGAAGTAATAAAATACGTCTACTGGTTTGATATCCTCTCCAGCTGAAGTTTTGATTGAGCCTTGTTGGTTGAAACAAGTCTGCTCAGTTTTCTAGACATTGGCAAACAGCCTAATATCCTCAGTATCACACCCAAGACAGCGTAACAGAGCCGAGGCATTGGCAGTGGTATGAGTAATAATGGCCAGACCGTCTTCATATTCGATATCAGGCAATTTTTTGGTAGGTTATCTGTTGGGTATGCTTTCTGATAGTATGATGCCAGCCTCCATATATTGGTCCAGTGAGCTCCTCAACATATAATCAAGTGCGATGAAAAACAAGAAAGGTGCAAGTGTATCAGCATGCAAAACCGGGGGGTTTAATATTTTAAAAAACAGTACGTCCGTCTGGGAATCTTACAGGAAATCGTATATTCTGAAAAATCATCATTGTGGCTGCTTTCTGGTAATACCATATGCCATGAGTATCTTCTCCACTTTACGTCTATAGATAGAGTCAAAAGCTCTAGATACATAGACGAAAGGAGAGTGACTGGTAGATTTTTAGCGGTAACACCTTCTATGAGACCACGAACTGTTAGCATTTGTCGGTTCGTGGACTTGTTCTTTCTAAATCCAGTTTAATTCTTTTCGCAGTACTTTCTGCGCTTTAGGTTGTACGCGGTTGAGTAGAAGCGAGTTGTAGATCTTAGCTGCAAATGATGTGAGAGTTATTTCCGTACAGTTCTTTGCTAATCCCAGATCACTCTTTCTGGGGGCAAGGCAGTATACAATCTTCTGTCGATCGTCCCATTTCTTTGTTTTAAACAGATTAGCAGAGACTCAGGAGAATGTAATTGAATGCCAATTTTTTTTTTCATTTTTCAGGGGTATGTTATGTAACCTAGTAGCTTTTGTGTTTTTGGTATTTTTCAGTACTTTTCAGAGTTCATCTGGTAAGACCTTGTCGACTTCAATGTATGGAGAGGTATTAACAATTTGTTTAATTTCCTCATTTGACACATTAGGGACATTATCAAGACTTTGGAAGTGATCCTGCCATTTATTCAGTTCCTCAGCTTGTATCTTTGCCTTCAGCTTGTATTTGCTAGATAGTGTCCTGCTATTAACCTCATTAACAGTTTTTCAGGCAATACCAGACTGTTTACTTCCAGTTGCATCGTGAATGGACTGGATTTTGATATATTGTGCTTAGTCTTCCATGTAACTATTTTTTAATTCTGCGAGTGCTCGATTAAACTCTCGAGTGTGTTAGGATAAAGGATATATGAGCATGTTCACAGATTTTCCTTTTAGTGATCTGTTTTTACTGTACTTTTGCTGTCTCTCAGAGGACCCGCTTTTTAAGTCTCGGTTTCAGGGGGATCTTTTCTTCAGTAGCCCATTCATGCGCAGAAATAAAATTTTTATAAGTTCAGTTGCCTGTTCGTTCACCTCTTTCGGCTTGCAGGGCGTTAAATCTGTTTTTGACAGAGATGGTATATTGTCTTCGCATATCTTGGTCTAAGATAAGAACTGTCCAATCATAAGATTGCAGTGATGAAGATTTGTTTATATTTGCGCGGAGACTTGGATGAGTATACAGATATATCATATAGAGAGCAATTGATGCTGTCTGAGGTAGATTGACGACTGAGAGGGAAAACTATTTACGGTTCTGTGATATCCAAAGTATTAAAGGTGACAGTACTGTGACGCCTAGGAGGAATATTTTATACCACTTTGTCAGTAACACACAGAGGAAGGATTCTGGCAGAGCAAAACAAATTCTAAAAATTCGATAAAAGCATTCATTACTTACTGCCACTGGACTCATAGAGACTTTTCTCAAAAGAGCAAACAAACGATATCAAACATTCTGTTAGACGTAATGCAAGCAGCTCCCAAATAAGCTTCCTGCTTATATTTTTGCACGGGAGAGGACCGATTCCTAATCTAACTAAAAATGTCAAATTTGTTTTTATTTATACTGTAAACAAGGAGGAGATTGAGAAAGACTGCTACTTTTTGTGATTGACTGACAAAGACAATAGGATTATACCTTTTTGCGACTGGCTGCCAAAAAAAAATATTGAAGACTATATAAAAATTTTTTTGTCTACAAAGAAAAGGCCATGAAAGTTGAATATGAATTGCCCCCCAATGTTCTCAGCTGGAAGGCAGACCTAGCTCTACCAATTTGTTCGAACTGTTTTATCTCCAATGCAAGTTTCACTGCATTAACTATTTGGCAGTAGTACTAGCTGAATCACAATTAGCAGTTTTGCTTACACTCATCCATTGTCTTTTGAAATGAACTCGATGGAAACAGGATTTTTAAAATAAATATTAGACACTTTCTGTTTCATTCTATCGATCAATTTTAGAGACTTACCATTACACCAGCACTTAAACCCGCAAACAGGCATATGGTACTTTAATTTGTGGCAGGCAAGACATCCTTTGTAGATGAAGAAACAATTTTCTATAAAGTGAAAATTACTTTAGGGGCAGTAGCTTGATAGGATTCGGAAACTGCTCCACTAATTTGATTTTGCAAGTTGATACCAGGTAACCTTACCCAGGGTAGTTTGAGGTGTATGGGGCACTTTATGGGGCCTGATTAACATGATTTTGGAAGCTGCATAATTTATACCAAATATGTTTGTTTACTTCATTACCAGGGTAATTGTTTTTCAACAGAAGTTGCTTAATTTAAAGTATTTCTCCTAATAATTCTATGGAAAAGCAAATAACGACAGCACAATGAAGTTAAGTTATTATGAAGCCAATTCTAATCTACGTGGAACTGAATGCGCCCGCCTTACATGTTGGCCAGTAAAGGTTGGTTTTTCGAAACGGACTGGTCGTGAAACCAAGGATTTTATGAACAGCCGAGGATTAATTTTAGGAAAACAGTAAAAAATGTTACACAATCGTCGTGTTCTTTTTTAGCAGCTGACAATAAGCATGGGTAAAGATTGAGGTTAATCATAAACTTAGTGCTGGTTTGATTTTTGAATAAAGCAAACTTGTCATTTGCCAATCTATGTGTAAGAAGATCTACATTTTGTGAAGACTCAAATATTTTTTTTACATAATAGCCTACAAAAATATTATTCAAAACCATACCCAGTGGTAAACTCATAGCCATACAATCGACGTTGGTGGATAACATTTCCATAGTTATATTCAACTGATTTATTTGCTAGGTTCATAAATTTAACAAAAAAATTTTCGGGAGTAGGCAATAACCAAACTTTTCGCGATAGAGCGTTTTAGAACAAAATTTAATGACGCTGTCTAAGAGACCTTTAGTACATAGACTTTTGATATCAAAGTAACAGAGCACAAAACGTGCCGGATGTAGCGAGCACTTTTGAATTTTTCAGTAGCAAATGTTAAAGACTCCTTGGCACAGAAACTTAAGAACAAGACATTTCGCTGACTGGTGTTTGAAAGAGCCAATCATTGATAGGATAGGCCTCGTTTTTGTGCATTTTGGGTAAGCCATACATTTTTTCGTAAACGTCTGGCAGTGGATTGTTTTCTTTTTCAGTTATAAATAGCCGTTTTGAATTTTCTACAGTGGGGTTTGTGAAAAAATATTCAGACACAAATATAGAAAATGTAACAGTAGAATTTAGACTGTTTGGATTAACTTTAAAGATAAATGCTTGGAACAGTTTCACGATTTAATCAAAGCAATGAGATTGCTAGCTAACGGCTAATCTTGCAAATGCTATGCAAAATGATTAAACGTTTGGCAATGAATTCCGCCTTTATGACGCCATAAGAGTGAAAGCTTGTATGCAATCCACAATGTTATCAGCCGGATTTTAATCTGTCGTTTGTGTCTTTTCTTGGTTGTCTCCCAAAGTTCAATCCTACGTCGTCGTCGTGGGAGATGGAAACAGGTAATACTGGTCAGCATGGTAAGGCCACGTTGGAAGGCTAATCACCCATCAGTTGATAAAGATAAAAGAGAAACAGATTTGAGTAGGATAGTGAAATGTGAAGGCGCTACATGATATTATCAGACTCCTAGCAGGCAGAACGAGGGCCACAGAGAATCCAATAAAGGACAAAAATGGCTTTATTATAACAACTTTGAAGGTTCAGGTAGAACTGTGAAGGGTAAATGCAGCAACTATCTAAACGGACAAGAGCCAGTAGAGAAAGCAGAGATTGCTCCCGAGGATGAGAAACTGCAATTACCACTGGACAGCCCAACTGAAGAAGGGATCATGAACGTTATTATGTCACTAAGGAACAACAAGTCGCCCAAATCTGACAGAACTCCAAGAGAGGTCGTGAAAGAAGATCTTTAAACTCCAATTGATATGTCGTGTTCTCTTTAACACAAGTGTGGGAAAAAGAAGAAATATTACAGGACTGGAAAAGGATACATCGTGAAGATAGCAAATAAAAGGTATCTGAGTGATTCCTGGAACCAAAGAGTAATAATGCTATTGTCGTAGATAGAGGAGATAGGGTCATTCACTTAGCTGGGGAGGGTTATGGATGATACAAGTGGGTCCTAAAGAGACGTTAAAACAAGACTCAAGGCGAGGACAACATTCAGTCTACTTAACAAAATGTGACGTTCACTGAAATAACTACCAAATCCAAGCTCCAGAATGAGTCTGGGACATGGCGCACAACAAAAACTTCAGACAGACAAGTCCAGTCTTTCATAAACTAGTTCATGTGCAGCACCAACCATTAGGAAATGGAGACCACACCATTTCAGCAATTGTGATCTATGAGAAACCACAGGTCAGCTTACCCCTCCATTCCATAGCAGGAAAAGAAAAACTACCTTGATCAAGCACATCATGAGAAAAGATAAGGGCAACATTACCAAGCAAGCCTTGCGATGGAACCTTCAGGGCAGGAGGAAGAGAAGAAGACCATCTGGTTCGTAAGCATAAAACAGGAGACAATGGAAAGCAAGCATAGCTAGCGCATCATCGTACAGGACGTCCCAGACAGACAGAAATACAGAGGTAATATGAGCGGTCTATGCTTCATATCGGAGTGAAAAGGGGTAAGTCAAATACGTCAACCTTTGTTTTGTTACATTAATTGAACTCTATAATTCATGAACTTTGAAAACCTTTTTCAATAGGTGACAAATGACATTCAAAATGTTGGTCCCTGCATCAGTAAATACACAAGGCCGAGACTGACGCAATTTGTACCTTAACAACAGGGCTGGTTTGGGTGTCTGTTCTAAGAAACGCAGGTTTAAGAGTTGTTTTTGTAAATGGCAATTGAAGTTGATTCATGAAGATAAATGTTTTAGTATATTATCTTTGTAAGGAGGATATTTTATTATGCCTTACCCTTTTCATTTACATTCTTCATCTTCATAAATCATATTCTTATAAAATATAAACTTACAAAATTAATGCACTGTCTTTCAACTTGGTTATTATACTTCCTAAACAACAAGCAACAAACAAAGCCTTAGGCAAAGGCAAACCCTGACCTTTTTTATTACTCATTATGGACTTTCTTGTAACAAGAAAGAGCATTGGCCAAAATTTAGTATCAACTAAAGGTCAGGAGTACCCAATTCCGAGATCATCTGACTAATATCTGTAAAGATAATTTAGTATACAAAATAAAGAATACTTTGACTTAGAAAATCGATTTTTACCATTACTCCAAAAATTGTTATTAAAAAAATCCTTAACCCTTGGTGTACAGAAGAGGCGGTAAAATATTTGACTGGGTGCCAGTTTGACACGATTAAGCAAAGTTGACTATATATGTAGGCCTGCCACTGAGTCAAATGGTTTTCTTTCCCATATTAAGTAATGTTTTTCTCATTTATATTGCATTTCATATTATCAGAACATTTCCAACTTCCTTTCTTGTATTCTGGTGTGTGAGGTGTATCACTATTTTTACTTGCATTGACTGACATCGAACTAAGAAATACGTTAAGGTCCAGTTATTACATCAAAAGCTTACCATGCGAAAGGTTCTTGTTTCGAAGCTTAGCCACATTTCTGGAAGTACTTTCCTTTCTTTCCTAATTCGTTTCTTCGTTATAAGTAGCATACTACTTAGTTTGTACATGTTATCAAAGATAGAATTAGAATTGAAAAAAAGCAGCAAATAAAAAAGATTTATAAGTGCAAAGTAAAAATTCAAATAAGGAAGTTATTTGTCTGTACTGAAGTGGCTTCCGGCCTTCTTTAGGCTGAAAGAAGAAAACAAAACTAATCTTTTTTCCCTTGGGAATACAACAAGTATTTTCGTTAATCTTCATTTAAGTAGAAAATTTGAAGTTTGTAGTTTTCTCGTTAACCTTTTTTATTAAAAATAAAATGGAAAAAATAAGCAAGACAAAATAAAGAAAAAAATATTTACACCATTGTACTTGTAACTACAAGGAACATTTTTGTAGCCTACAAGAGCCATAATTAGACCTTGCCTGACACAATACAGCATTGCAATGTAAGCTAAGTGACAATCCTTTATCCGTCATTGACCGGAAAACAGGAAAAGAAAACCAAAGCCCTGTGTTAAATAGTCGCATCACGTGTACATCTGATTTAAATGGACAGCTGAAAAGAGGAAAAAGAAAGATTAGTTATGTTTATATCCATACTTTACCTAAATGACATGATCAGTTACAAAATGAACAATTGATTTTGGGCAATAAGACATCTAGTACATTCTTTGTAACAATAACACTTACTTCCTTGTGTTAATTCTACCCCCCCGCCACACACATACACCCCAAAGAGTGTCTTAATAAAGAAATTGGAACCTCCAAAACAAACAAGATAACAGATGGAATACTGCTTGCTACTGGCTAGAAAAAAGTAAATTAATCTCCGGTGTAGTCAATGACCCACAAAAGAAATTTTGTATTAGGGCTTTCATTTTGGGAATTCAAAGTACTCGCAAAAAGCTCTGACAATTTCAACAATATGATAAAAGCACTGTGGTTTCTTTGAAAAGGATTTTTGCTAACTATAATTTGATTTCTATCAAATCATGTTTCAATTATCATGCTATCATCCTCTTTACCTTAATTTATGAAAAACGTAAAGTTGGCTTATTGATTTGATTCTTTTCAGACACTTAAAAAGACAGTTTATAACCAATGGAATATTACCAACAGACAAGCCATAGAGATAACACCCTGGCTATGAAGTTAGTAAGGCCAGAGCTTCTTGCAACTATTCTTCAGAATAATGTTATTAGAATTAGAAGATTGACTTTTTTTGGTTTCCATCAAATGGGCCCATTTATGTTAGTAATTTATTAATAAATAACAAATTTCTGAAAATAGTTTTTAAATAATCGTTAATTGTATTTTGTGGCCGTGTTTGAAAATTGTCTAATGATATCATAATAGCACTTACCTTTACTACTTTCATTAAAAAAATACAAATTATAGTAATCACACAACACTCTCGTTAGGTCTTGATAACGACTTCCATTACAAACGCAGTTAACTTTCAATTTGTCAGACAAATTAACAACGTCTTGGAGGTGTTACCATCCAACAATTCATGTATTCACTCACTCATACCTCAATACAATCATGTTTATTAGTGTTGCTTGTTTGTTATTTCTAATTAAGGCCGTTCAAGACAATTTCAGAAGGAATTGTGGCCACTCAAGCACCAATTAACTTGAAGCTTATTTGTACTACAGAATATCAAGATTTAAATGCGAAATCAATCACTTTCTGGCTAACTCTTGTACTTTAGCTTGTTTAAAATCTTTTTATTTAAGCTAGTTTTAAGGTTTGTTTGGTAGTGGATGTCAGAATATAAAGCCATCTATTCTACATATGTATGTATTTACTAACAATGTCAATATATTTAGCGATTAATAAGAATTTTCAGATGCATTAGGTAGATTAATATTCATAATACTCTAATCTTAGTGATAATATTCACATATTTATAATTGTTAATGCGTTTTAAAGCACAACTTATACTTAGCCACTTAGTATTAATTGATACATTGATAATATTTCAGTGATCATGGGAAGATATGGGAAAATATTTGTCCTAATTATACTGTGGAATATCTAGAAATTGTGTATTTCTACTGCTTTCATGGCCTTACAAGTTAAATAAAATATCGTACCTGTGTCTTATAAGTGTATGCATTTCTGTTATTTTTTGCAGATCGGGGGAATCAGCTAAAAAACAATTTTTTACTCTTGTACGTATATTGTACATTGTTGGTAACCCTGTAGCATAGACAGCGACGTATACTCTTTTTCCTGGATATGCAATAACATGCTTCTTTTTCTTCAGTATTCTTCCAGATTTAGAAGTAAACTGTAATAGAACATTGATTTTTGGCCTTTCTTTTACAACTAGGGTGACAGATATTGCTCGCTCGTTGAGGTAAGAACAAGAAAATGTCCATTTAGGTCTCTGACGTAGAGATATGACTGATGAAGCATTGTTATTTTTCACAGTATTGCGATAAACGACGTACTTGCTTCCTCTTTTCATTTTGGTTCCGCATTGATGAAATGCAGAGAAAAAATTAAGGTGTGTTCCATTGAATTTCCCCTTGCAGTTGTTATCAATTAAGGAGAAAGATCGAGGATTGATATCCAGTAATAGTTCTTTGGGTACGGAATACGACATACCCTTCTCAGTGCATTCCGTAGTCGAATCAGGCACACATAAATGGGAGCAAATACCAATTTTTTTGGGCAGACTATGAAGAGCACTGCATTTGATATTCCGAGTAAATATTCTTTCATTGTCCATGCAAAACTTTTCTTTGCACTTGACAATCCACCGCTCATTTTTACGATAGTTTTTTCCGGTTTCTCTGTCGTAGCATAGACCAAGGTAACCTGAAAAAAAAGAATGTAAAAATTATGTGTATATTAGTTCCTTTGGACATCATCTGATTTCTCACTAACTGGTATGTAAGAGTATGCGAGAAAAATTAAGTTAAATAGGTTGTTGAAAACACCAACTGTAGCTTTAAAGTATGCAAAGAAACACTTTATGTTTTAAGGAAGTGAGCTTACACTTCTCCTTTCCTCCAGTAGCTAGAGAACATAATAACATTCTTAAGCTTTAGATTTGGCTTGATGGGCATTTTAGGTGATCACCAGTCTTCTGTATACTTTGGTCTTCTTTCCCCTTAAAGTTTATACAAACTTCAACATTAGCTGTATTGGTTGCATATCTTAAAAATTTGTCAGCTGAAGTGGATTACATAGGCAAGAATTTCAAATTAAACGAGTTTTGTCCATCATTACCTTTTCAAATAGTGAAGAAGACTTTTTGTACCTCCTAGAAATTGCAACAGGGTAATGGTAAGTAATGGTCATAGGCCATGTACAGTATGCTGAAATTAGAAGTCCCATGAATCGCCCAGGATTAATTAGGAAATAAGTAAAATCAGAACTAACATTAATTAAAGCTTAGAGTATTAACTACGGCTTACCCACCCACTGATAGTTTGAACGTTATATTACTTTCCATACATTAAAGCTGTTAAAAATGCTATTTTCTCCATGACAAAATCAAACAACCCAAACTAAATCAGAATTGTAGAAAAAGTGAAAACTGTATGTGCATGAAATTAGATTCGATCTTGTGCCTGCGGCTATCAGAGCCACTTGCTCTACTACCTACGCAATAGGCGCTCGTTCTACACACTTGAGAATGTTCTATGTCACCCACATCAAGGCATCGTAACCCTTGTACGAGATGATTTGTCTTTTTCAAAGATTAACAAATCTACTTCAACGGGTACCACTGCTATGGTCGGCAACCCAACTAAGCTTTGGTATGATCAGTATTGTAAACGTGCACAAACCACCCGAGCCATGTTTAGTGGTCTTCCTGTCTTTCATCACCCCATAATTTACTCTGGAGAGTTTAATTGCCATCACATTTCATAGGCTGTCAAAGTAGCAATTCAGATGGAAAGGAACTCACCCAACGGTCATACTACCCCAATTTTAATCTCCTCTATGACCACAAGCTATCAAAAACATTTTATTCGGCAATTTGGAGTACTTTTAGCAATCCAGATCTGTCATTCTGCAGCTATGGCTCGTCAAATATTCTACTACAACCAAGTCACATAATTTGATATAATTTTCCGCGATTGCAGTATCGCATCCCGCTATCAATGACGTCACTCCAACAACCCCTCTACCAAGATGGAGTTTCAACAAAGCTAATCGGACCGATTTCAACCCCACCAGTCAACTCTTAAGATGTTGATTGCTCTTTGCGTGTGTTCCAATCTCAAGTTCTCACCACGGCAAAACGACACGTACCAAGACTACATCGGAACAGACTTGTTCCATGCTGGGATCCCCAGTGCGACAACCTTGCTAAAGTACACGCCCAAGCCACTACCCTGGCGGAAAAAGAGGTAGCAACAAGCAATTTGTTAGACTATATTAACAATTATTGTTGGGAGTCTTGAATATCTGTTGTAACAGGAATTGATATCAAGCACCCCACCGGGAAAGCTTGGTCAAAACTCAATCGGATGACTGGTAGGAAGAGGCAAGCAACCACCAGAAATGCCATCTCAGCTATCTCAAAATGCGTTGTCAGGAATAAAAATATAAGGTGTTTGACAAGGTATTCACTAGAGATGAAAACAGGAAGCTCAAGTAATTATGGCACCCGCCTTATCCCGATCAAGACATTTGTTCTCTCTTTACAGTAGAAGAACTGGGGTCTGCCTTAAAGTCCCAGAAATCCGGTAAATGTCCAGACCCTGACTCGCTTCAACCTGAGGTCCACAACCACCTCCCTGACAACTGTGTTCAATGGCTAACCCCTTTCTGCTCCACCTGCCTTTGATTAAAGAAAATTGCGAAGGCTTGGAGACAAGCCAAGGTCGCTGCCATCCCTAAGGCTCATACGTCTTCGGACATACCTATTGGCTACTGGTCGGTAGGCCTCCTCTGCATCGGTTTTAATATCATGGAATGCCTGACATACAACCAGATAGAAGGCCTTGTCGACTCGCAGCTACCTCCAGGACAAGCTGGATTGTGACCAGGAAGAAGTACCCTCGATTTCCCCATTGAATGAAATATCAAAACTGCTGTATTCACCGTGATAGTGAAACGTCCAAGAGACAAGAGCTTGCCAATTTATTACATTATACACTTTTATATATAAAGTAAGGCATGGTAAACAAGTTACACTAAAATTTGTAACTTTAACTTTCTTGCTTTAAGCATTCATCGCTTGCTCTCTTTGACCTTGTAGAATTATTAATTTGTAAAGTGTTGCATGTGATCTTGCAAACAAAGGCATATAAAATTAACTTTATTCAAATCAGTATAATTTTCATTTCGGTTTCTTCTTAAAAGATTAATATCTCCAGAACAAAAAACATTTCGATCTCTTTAGTATTAATTAAAAGCAACCATGTTAAAATTGTTCTTTTTAGATACATTGGAAGAAATATCTAGCATGACATTTGAAAACCTATATTTCATTTCTTGCGCAACAGTAAGTTAGTATTTGGTATTTATTACTGGCAAGCCTACAAACAAACGCGATGGGGTGGTGATACAGTTTCATCGTAAATTCAAACTTTGTTGAAAACAAATGCCAGAGCATGTAAGAAAACTAGGCCCAAAGGAAAAACTTTGGAAAACTATTTATCATAAAAATGTTGCTTTCTCCTTCAGCTCGTTAACAGTGATGTCATGAAATACCAAAAATTAGTATTACTTTTTTAAAAGAAATAAAAATGTAAAAAATTTGAGAAATCGAGGAAGCAAAACACGTTTTTTCAGAGAAAACTGTAAAGTTACTTGAAGGCAAAGACGAAGAAAAATAACTGTCAAATAAGGGTTTGCTAATCTTTTCCGTGCACGTCAGACAAATAGCCTCCACATTCGTTAATATAAGGAAAATAAAGTTCTATTAAAAATTCTTAACTGTTTAATTTCAAAAGTATTACAAAATTTACCTCAAATTTGGTTACTAATCATTTACTTATTTTTTATCTATATTACTTCTATTATGTATTTATATTATTATTTGATTACTATTTACAAAAAAATAAAAATATAATGCTAACTTAAACATAGGAAAGATTTAGAGTTCTAGTTTTAACTCATTACGCTAATGCATCTTGCAAGGGGTTCCACTTGAAACTGCATAACTTATCTGCCTGGCCTTGTTCAGTACGCAGATTGAAGTAAAATGTCCAACCTGTGCTGAAAGAAAGCAAAAGTGATTACTATATATTTTAAATACATTTACTGTAGTTGATTCTAGGCCACATTTCCTGGAATTGTTTAATACTAAATACTTAAAGTTATTTTGCTAATCTAGTACTGGTCTCTAAAAAGCATAAGACACAATCTCCTGCTATGTTTCTTGGCCTGAAATGGAAATAGAATAACAAGCAACAATTCCTAGCATTCCCATCTAGACACTTGCTCTATTTCAAACTATAAAAAAGCGTTCTTTATTCCAAACATTTACAAAACATGGCTGAAAAGAGTGAAGAAGAAAAAAGAATTGAGCCTTACAACATTGCGTTAGAGATGTAGAATATTCTGGGATCGAAGAGACTAAGCTATTTTACAGAGCAGATGAACAAGCTCCTGATAGCAAAAAAAAAAATTGGAGTGCTTGAAGTAAAAGCATCCTGATCCAAGTGATAAATAAAAAGAGGGACACCATGAACTGCAGAAACGTCCGCGGTATCGAACGTATGTGTCATACAATCCAGCTGTGTAAAAGAGTTATAGGTCTATGACTGAGATTGATTGTCAAATACAGCGATAAGTTATTCGGGTTTATGCCTAAGCAATTAATAAAATTGGTTCATTATCATTTTCAAACCTGAAAAATATAAACAGAAATATTAGTATTAGTCTAATGAACATGCCAGAGGCACAAACCAGAAGTCCAAATTCCATTGTTCTGTGTTCAGGGTAACCTGACTACAACATAAAATCAATACTGCCTGATCGTCAGAATAAAAGATGCAATATTTGTATTTAAACAGTTGCGGAAAAAATTCCGAATAAGTCAAATGATCCTGAACTGGTTCTTTATGGATCTAGAGAAGGCATATGACAGGGTACCGAGAGAAGAGATGCTATATTGGATGCGGGCCAAAGGAGTCCCAGAGAAATATGTTCGAAAAGTCGAGGGTGTGTACAAAAACAGCAGAAAGAGCATCAGAAGGTTAGCTTGAAGTTGTGATTTGATATTAAAGTAGGTTTGGACCAAGATTTGGCATTACATTGGCTGCCGCACAGAGGGCATCCACAAGGAGGCACCGTAGTAAATGATGCATGCCGACGTTGTGATTTTGCATAGTGAGAGCAAGTTGGAGCTGGAATATAGTCTGGAACAGCGGAGAGCTCCATTGGAGACCAAAGTCATGCTGATATCGAGGTCAACTACTGAATACCTTTAACGGTATGGAGAGGAAAGTGCCAAACTCGGTTCCAAGAGTTTACTGGAAGTAGAGGAGTTCAACAACTTTGACAGCACAAGTAACAGGGGATGGGCAATGAAGCTGTGAGGTTAGTGGGAGAGAACACCCAGAATGGAGAAATTGAAAGGTTTTACATGCACCTTTTGTGACTAGAAGGTTTCATTGAAAATGAAAGAAAAGGTTTTGAGTACAGTTGTTCAATCAGCAATAAGCAAGAGAGAAAACTAGAGACAGTGGGCATAAAAAAAGAAGGGAAATGTTCACAGGAACGACGGAGGTGGTATGGACACTTGGAAAGACGAAAATCTCAACATGTGAGAAAGAGCGTTATGTGTATGAGAATACCTGGAAAAAGTTAAAGAGGCCAACTAAAGAGACGATAAAATGACAACATCAGAGTGTATACGCAGGCAGTCAGAGCGAGTTGCATGGACTTACAAGATAGAAAAAAGTAGAGATCATTGATTCAGCCAGCAGCTACCTTGCAGAAATCGGTGGACGCCTTAGGGAGAAAAAGAAGAACAAGAAAAAGATCAAGACCTTCCTCTGTTTTCAAGATTCAGCGTGATTGCTATATATGGTTTATATAGATCTAGAAAAAGAAAATCAGAAAAAAATATATTTGACCACAAAGGTAAGAGCCATAGTTGGAATGATAGATAAGTTCAAGATAGAGGTAGGTTTGCATTAGCATTCGGCACTTAGTCCATTTCTTTTTAACATTGTTATCGATGTGCTTACTGAGTGTGTTACAGAGGAAACACCATGGAGTTTAATGTATGCAATGACACTGTGTTGTTGCCTGAAAGCAAAACTGATTTACAAGGTAAACTAGAGGGCCAGAAAGAAGCACTGGAAAACAGAGGCATGAGGCTAAGTAGAAAGAAGATGAGCATTTTACAACCGAAAGAAGGAGACCTACAAGATATTATCGAACCAGAAGGAAAATACAAAAAAGGTATAGAGAACTTACAATAACGTGGATTAATAGTAGAAGTAAATGGAGAAATGAATAGTGAAATAGACTTTTTAATTTAATGTGGATAAAATAATAGAAGGGACGTATCAGGTGTAATCTGTGGCAGCAGTGTTCTTATGATGCTTGAAGGAAAAGTGCACAAATCAGTAGTTTGTCTGCTTTAAAGTATGGCTTAGAAATGCACCATTAAAAAAAACAGAAGAGAGAGGATAATGGAGATGAATATTTCTGGGAATCTACCAAAAGGAAGATCTAATATCCTATGGAGAGATTACGTAAACAAAGATTTAGAGATACTGTAGGCAGATAAAGAAAATACCCATATCAGATCAATGTGGTAGAGACTCTTTAAAAGTAGCGACCCCTTGTAACGGTAAAAGGAAAAGAGCAGAAGAATCCCATAATGACAATTGCTTCAGTTTATTTAAATAATTCCAATCATTCCCGTTTTGCATACACTTGTTTGAGATTCATTTAAGGGTGCTCTCTTTTTCTATTGGCACTGTTTGATAATACTCATGTTACAAATTCAATCTCTTGGATAAGAGAGCCAGGAAGTGAGCGTTTTAGTACGTATTAACAAACTGAAGGTAATCATAAAAATATTTCTATAGAACACCATCCTCCATCCTATCTGTGAAACTTTGAAAAAACAAACCTAAATTTAAAAAAAAATTAAATTGGGCTATCCAAGTAATCTTTCCGTCAATTGCAATAAAATATCACTTGGAGGCTTAAAAATTAATTTAAGCTAAGAAAATTTGTCAATTAAACTCCCCTTTTTTGAGATTTTAGTAAGCTGAATTTTCTTTGCCATGTTCATTGTAGTGCTCTGCTACATATTAAATGTATTGTTTGTGCTTCTCAAAATGTGCCTGGCAGTGGAAAAAAAGATTTTCCCAGTTGCAAGTATCATTCTCGTATAATCCTTAAATGAACAAATTTCAATACAAATATATTGCTAAAATAAAAAATTGTTTTGGTTTTAATCTGACCTTCTAGTGCCATTTACCATTTGCTTTTTCCTAATGGTATTTGAAAATATTTTAACATCTCAAACAAAGGGTTATATATTAGGCTGTTTTTCTGTTTCACTTGAACAATGATACTTTTAAAAAAATGAAAAGTAAATAAAAGAAGTATATTGAAATAAAAATGTAAATATATTGTTAAAATTAGTATCATTGTTGGTCACTTTGTGTGAATTGTTATTCTAATGCAGCAATGTTTCTGCCGTACTTGTAAATGAAAGAATTAGTTTTTTTAAAAGAATTCAAGAATTTTTGTGTTCCATAATAGTCAGTGTTGTGCGTATTGCATAAAGTCAATCCTTTATGATTGGGTTCTGTTCTTATGTGAAGGGGTTGTAGAATCCCATACAAAAGAGGCAACTCTGAATAGAACTGAGACATGGTACAGGGCAATCTTCAATAAATGGAGAAAGTCAAGGAATGCTGGGTTCTCTTTCATATTTAAAGTGAGAACCCCCCTTCCTATCCATTTATAAAAAGAAAGAAATGATACTTTAAGCAGTCATTGAATGAGTCCTCCAGAATACGTTTAAACCAGTAATACATCTAGTTTTGTTAATGTGTAAAGCACAATGTATATCGTATAACTAAGTGTCATTAGTCGCAAATGATCAGAAATGCAAGTACATAGCGGTAAGAGTATCATTTTCACATTTTGAATATAGCGTGCAAAAATAATGAAAAAATGTCACGAGTGCAACAAATACCATTAAAAAGCATCAGAATAATACCCAAAGGGATAAGTTCAGAGTTTCCTTTTCGGAATTAAAATGCATGATCAAGTGCTTCTCGACGCTGTTAGGTTGAAATGTCTGTCCTTAGTCAGTATCTTCTCCAGGACAGGAACTTTTCTTAAAACTTTCATGTACATGACAAATAACTTGTCTTATGCAAAGACCTGCGGTTAGCATCAGATAAAGGCTCAGCCACATGGAATACTCCAGAGATTAATTCAAACCTTTGTACTTACTACTGACCTCAACTGTTGGTTCGATTCATTGTACCTTTAGGTGAAGTGTTAATGCCCCCTGGTGTGTTTCTGCTTAATGCTTTTGTGTATAATATTTACTGCGTTGCAAAAACAATTCTTTCAATTTCACAAACCATAACTAGCAGTTTTCCACTTAGTCGTCTAATGACAACATTTTGAGTTTAAGCACAGTAATAAGAGCAAACTCCAAAAATTTAGCACTTTACCTCGCATGACAAAAGAAAACCAAAGCAGTGTTTTTTAGGGACAGATCAGCCCGGTCAACGGTCAGAAATAGCTGCTTTCTAGCAGGTTTGTCAACAATGTCGCTGAACTCTGATTTCGTACAGAGTTATATTCCAAAATTCATGTGTCCAATGTATTCAAACAACCTTTTTTTAGATCTGTGGTTAAATGTATGCAAAGGAATACCTGCCGAGAAAATTACAGGAGTAGCTTTGATCACCGACTCTTTTTGCGGTGAAATGCAGCTCGAATGAAAGAATTTTGAGGATTTACTAAATATACTAATTTTTTATGTTTAACAGCAACCCTGTTTCTCAGAACATAGGCAATATTGCACAAGAAAATCAATGTATCTTTCTTTGCTTACCCAGTTCCTTTTAAGGAGATGTACACTGATCAAACTATATAATAAATTCTAAAAGGCCAAATTTAACATTTGGTATAGAGTATCTAAGTATAATGGAATACAAGAATTTTGATAAGAAGAATAATGTTTTACTAGGATTATATATCAAAAACTATTTACGTATTGTGTTGAAAAAGCATTCACTTATTTACATCACAAGAAATTCTTTGTAACCTATTTGCACTAACAAATTTTAACGATTGTTAATTATTATTTGTATGTTTTGTTACCAGAAGCATAATTCGTTATTTTTTAGATTATTCTTTACGTATGTTACTTACTTAAGTTACGTATGTTGTTTAAAACTTATCATAAATAAATTAACTTGCCTTTTTGATCTCTATACTTAATCATGCCTTGTTTAACATATATATTATCGACATTATTTCCCATACATTGTGTTCTCAAGGTGCATTTAATTGTTGTCTAAATAGGCTTGCAAGATCTTGCAAGATGTTTTGCCATTTATGCTAGGTTTAAATGTCGTGCGTAATGCATTGCTGAAGTTCTTCATAATTTTATCTCTTCATGAAGTGTAAATATAGGATAACATACATTCTCCTAATTTGGACTCCAGAAATTACTGCGAAAAAACAAACGCGATACAGACACTTGAAACAATCTCTCTTCCAGCTATAGTAATAGTACTTACGCATTTTATCTGGACCAACATCTGGATGCGACAATTTTTCGGCTGGTAGAATTTCTCTCCAGTTTACATATCTTTTCCATGTAGCATGATAGAATCATTCTGCTTGAGTGAAGAACAGTCACACACTTGGCACAACGTAGTGGTCATAACAGTTCAAATAACATAAGAACAATCCTTAGGCCTTTAATGAACTTTCAGACTCGGTACGATTTGTCTCACCCATATCTTGTTCCGTCAAATTCCATACATTTAAGACAACCTCTGAACTTTTGTCGTCCCATCTCAACCAAACTTATTTGTCCTATATATTTGCAATTCGTGATTGAGTACTTAATTTCCTAATAAATCAATTTCAAACTGCTGGAGTTTTCAGTAAAAAATCCCATGATAGCTGCTTACGTTTTAAAATATTCTTTAGTTTGTCACTTACGATTTAAAGCGGAAGTGATTTAAAACGTTCAATTTCATTAAGCAGAACTGTAAGTTGTGCTTCAACGATTTTATTATTTATAAGAAAAAGTGGTATTTTTCATTTATCAACACAAGCACCAGCAACATTATCATATTTTTCTCAATATCAGAGAACTATAAGTTATTTAACTGACTATAACAACTATGACCAATATAAGCCTCTAGAAAACGATGCCTTCATGAAGTAACTGAAATCTTCAAATGCACCTCTTCAAGCAATCTTGGCTCTCAGAAAAGGAAGTATAAGAGCAATCATGTATGAAAAGTAAGTCTAAGATGGAATTTAGAATCCAATTGGTTTATTAAGTCATATGTGCAGGTTGTCAAGTCTGCTATGGCTGACAAACTCACCGACATCTAATCTGTCTCTTTAAAGAACACAAATATGGACAAACGGCTGTGAGTGGTCATTTTTTCATTTGCTCAGCTTTAGAATCAAAGATTGATGATGATAAGATACTAGCATGATCATCGGATAGTGTAGACCATGTACTCACCCGTGAGATGGTCATTTGAGAACCTAATCCCTCATTGAATACCAAGGACGAATATTGAAGCAGAGAATTAGAAATCAAGTTTTAGCAGTCATTGTTGCATTTTAGTGTCATAAAAATCAAGTAGTAATTTTTATTCTCACGTGAATTACACTTATTTTTATGTTTGTTAATTTTCCTGTTTGATAGTTTTACTTTATCTTGTACATTGATGAACTTTCTATAAGTTTAATAACTGGTGATGAACCAGATGTTCGAAATATATTTCTAGTGGAATTACATTTTTGTTTGAGAAGAATGTTTTTATACAACTAATTTTGCAGTTTTTGGCATGACACCCCTTTCTTTGACCTCTTCAGTCAATGCTTTAGGTGGAAGTGATAGAAACTAGGGTTTTTAATGCCCTTTTGGAAGAGGATTAATTGTTATTTTCCGGCCATAAATCCTCAAAAATTAATCTTGAGAGGATTATGTAGCTTTGGTTTCCTTGTAATCTATATTGGAAATCATAAAATATCTATAACATTGACATAAAATATGTTTTCCATATTCCTCCATTATTTCCCTGATATTTTTGAGAAACATTCCAGTACTGTAAGGGTATTAGTGTTTTTGGATTAAGAATGTATAGCGACGTATTAGACACAGTGATATTATTTTATGGTTTTTTTGATGAGCTATATTAAGTACGAGATTGGTTGTTAAAATTTTAAAGACTTCCCGTACCCTGTCCAACAAAACAGTCGAAATGAACTGGTATCCGAAGAACATTAAATCATTGCAGTTGGTTAGTATCTTATTATATCGTAACTTTGTTGATACTTAGTCGGTTTTGACGATAGCTTTTGAGGTTTCGTCTTGTTGATGTGGTGTTAATCCTTTTAATTGTGACATAACGTTACCTATCAGTCACTTTGAGTAGTTCAAGCACTGTGTTTTATAAATTAGAAAAAAAAGAGCAAAGAAATAAACACAACGTTAGGGGGTTAAAGCCTCTTTAATATCTATCGAGACGAGATTCTACTACCCATCTGCTGAAAAGTGGGCAAATCTTTCTTTCGTCATGATATAAGTAAGTTTTCTTTTAGCATTAAAATGTAGAACCTTGAGGGATATCCAAAGAAAAGCTACAATAGACATTCTTGTTTGTTTCCTTCAAAGTATCAGTTTTACACCACTGATAAAATAAGAAAAAATTAAACAAGGATCAAAAAGACGCATGTCTACTTTTTCATTGCCAGCTTAGTTTTACTGCTTAACACTTAAACCTTAGAATTTTCTGTCCCTCGTCACCAAACCTCAAGTGTTTTGGTTAGCCGCAAAGTCAACGTACACAGAGACACCGATTCTTTATTGAACTAATGGGACAGCTAACGTTTAACGTAGAAGTGGACTTATTGCCCTACCCACACATAACGTAATTACTGCAATTAAATCCTCAACATTTTGTACATACTTGAATCTAAAACATAAGTATCCCTGTAACAATGCTCCCCTGTATGCTAACCAAACTTTTTCTGTTACTGAGGTAGAATTTCCATTCCATTTCCGGCATTAAAAAGAAAAGTAGTTTTCTAGAGGTAATAGAAAAAACAAAATAGTGTGCAAGGAATGTGAATATGCAATTCACTTTTTGTATTATCTTTGTCTGTCCTACTCCAATACTTTGATTGGTGTTTGGGGTCCTGTGAAAGTACCAACGGTACGACGTATGTTCAGAATAATATGTTTCAGGAAAAAGTTCTATAAAAACCAAAGAGGTTGATATATATGTAGTTACTTTTGATATATCATATGTAATCTTCGTTATTGAGAACTTTATTTCAACTCCTTTTCATTACTTTTAAGAATGATGACAACTAAACATAGCTTTTTACTAATGCCTTTTTCTTATTCTCTTGCTATATAGACAGAAAGTCTTAAATCAAAATTATATCTGTAGCCTTGTTTGACATAAATAAGTATATTTAAAAACAATTGTTAAAATGTGTGGTCAATAGAAAAAAGAAAACGTATATTATGTGTTTACGTTGGGGAAAAAATTTACTGAATTCCACATACCGTAACCGTCTGCCCTGCAAAATGCGTCTTCGCCAAAATGACCAGCGACACACACAAGATGTTCTTCACAAACACCATAAATATCATAGGGTCCTCCACATTTCTCTCCTAGTCGACGCTTACAAACTGTACAACAGTCACACACGTCTCTGCCAAAACTAGTACATCCTTCTTGATTATGGTTGATGCATTGGACTAGATTACATAAACATTTTCCCGATTTAGAACCTTCAACGGTAACTCCAAATGACATTACTATTAAAGCAATGCTGACAAATGAAGAAATCATTCTCAATTTCTGATGACTGTTTTCATACTGCACCTGAAAAACAAAGTAGTACACTCATTAAGGGTCTCTGTGAAAAGAAAGCAGCATTCCAAGTGTCAAAAGGCATTAGTCTGAAGGCGGATCAAACTACTCTTACTAACGCTTACGTACGTTGTCAAGGGTAAATCTCTAGCTGTAACTTTAAGCACCATTCAAATTCTGGCTCAGTAACAATGAGCTTTTATTTTCTGGTTGTGAAGAATGTAAGGTGAGAGGAGAGGGGAAGTACTTAATTTCCGTAATTGTAAAACTTCAAGGTTTCAGGCACCCAAAGTCAATTTTGCTCTTAAAATGCCCTCTGATGTTGGTAAGTTTTAATTCTTCCATTAAAAAGAGAGATCATGGGAAGAGATTATGATTATTTTCCCAACTCGTTAGTCTGTAGCTTTTATTAAGGCGAAAAAAGAATCTGAAAATTTTATCGATAAAGGAGGTTCTTGGCTGTTGGTCACTGACAGTTTAAGAGACGATAGGCAACTATTATGTGTATTTTAGTAGAAAACAAAATAAAAAGAACTTACAAGAAATTTTTTTGAAATTTAAATTATACATCAGTAGAAAGCCAAATGGTTCGAATAGTTTAATAGGCGTCAGTTAAATGGCTTGCTTGTTCCTACGTTTCTCATAATCCCAGAATAAAGACGTTAGGATTAGGAATATAATATGTTTGGATTTCTACTAGTTATTTGTATTGTTGCAAATTAACCATAGTATAATTTAGAACAAGACATCTTTATTTTGCGGTATCCTGCAGATTTAAATATTAAAAACCTCTTTTTTATTCAGTAAGTGCTACATATTCGTCTATTAAATAGTCATTATTCTTTTACTGAGTGTAAATATACTAACTATTATGCTTGTTTGCAACTAATGATACCTGCTGTTATGTTGCCTCAAAGATTCTCGATGATAGAAACCATTGTATCAGGGAGAAGCTAGCACAGTCTCTTAAGCCGTGAAACATTCTGTAAGATTCAGCTAAACCACTGTCAGAAAGATATATGAGCAAAGACGTGGTGAGATAAAGAGAAAATAAATCAATTTGTACAAGAGATGCGATACCATGATTGATTATATCAATAAATAGACATCTGATAAATGCTGTCTGATAGCTGTTTCTCTGGAACAGTATTTTCGTTCAGTAAATGGTCTAGTATGAGATAAATAGAATCAAAGGAGATTGATTGTGGGTGTTAAAAATGTTGAAGGTTATATGCTACAAAATAAGGATAAGGTCAGTAGTAAATGACTCCACACCTTGATTTAAGTAATGAAAAGAAGATAAAGGTTTTAGATAAACTGACAAAGAATAAAAGGTCATGAATGTGAAAAATAGGGCTACATGAACGTACTGAAGAAAGACGGCAAAAGGGTATAAAATAAGGAATCGATTAATGGCTAGGTCAGGGTCGATAAATGGATGATAAGCCCTATATCGGACATCTATTACAGACGAATCAATCCTTTGGGTACCTTACGAGTCATAAATCTTCAACGCCAGCCTTTGATGATCCAAAAGATGAGGTGGAAAGTGGCAAGATAACGAGCGTAATAAATATAAAATATGTTAGAGCCGCTGGGTTGTAATAGAGCTAAAGTAATACCTGGGATAATTACAGAGATTCTTAGTCTGTTAAATAATGTAACTTAATGATACACAGCTCAAACCAAATGAAAGTCTTTTTCAGTTTACTGTTTTAGCTGACTCTGAGAGTGCAAAATCCAAACGAGCTCTTTCGTACATCATAAGCCAACATAAAAGTATCAACCGGTTTATATTTCCTTTCATCCATTAGAATGCTTCTTTGTCTCTTACCAAGGTTCTCAGCACATAATAGGTCATTAAAAGCGTCCCTATCAATAGGTTAAGCTGTATACTTATGTAATCCTCTCTGTGTCATCTTTGTCTACTGCTCAGCTTTTGGTCTGCCAATAAAAAGCAATGACCAAGTTTGAACCCTGCCTCTATTTGACGATTATCAATATTATATCTTGGTTTTGACCTCATTTCGGCTTTTTCTTGATGTGGAAACATGCAGTGTACACAGTTATTGTGAAATAAAAACTAAAATTTGCGATTTGATTAACAGTCCTTCATGAAAATTGATATATGTATTTTATTTCAGCAGCTACCTTGTGGATTTGTTCAAACTAGGTAGGATTTAAATTAGGCAGACCTTGTTTTAACTAATACTGTCTCAAATACAACACTTGTACAAATATCTATTTCAAAATTAACAACTCGTGGTGTTTTCTAATCTCTCCTCTAATTTTGTACATTTTTAAACAGAAAATTCACCTTTGTTTATCACTTTATTTTTCACAGTTGATTTTGTCGAAATTTCATCTTTTTAAACTTTGCAACCATCTAGACAGCATCTTGGTTTAAAGCTAGTAAAAACCTACGTTTTTTAAGTTTGTTGTTATTCTGTCAAATTACAAGTACTGTATTGCTGAAGTTTACAAAATGATCTCTCAGAATTTGATCTGTTAAGTATCAAGTTTGCAAGTTTTTGTATGAACGAATTTCTTCATTTTCAGTATGCTTTTATTTAAGACCACTTAGTCGTCTAAGTAAAGTAATCCACACCATCTCATGTATCACATTTTTCTGTTGACATTTTATCAACCCGTACATGAGTGTAGATCAATTAGGTGACCCTAGAATCTTTAAGCTAGTCTTTTTATCTTCTTTTATCGACCAAAGCATCCTTTAGTTAACACCATTTTTAATAACCTGCTGCAATTTGGCCTTGTCTGCATTCATTGCTTTTCGTCTTTAAAGTTTTAAAGCCTATGTAACGGGGAGAGGACACATTATCAATCTCCATTTCATCGATCGCCATATTTCTTTTTAAATGTATTATCATCTTACATTCTTCCGTTAGATGCATTGAGTTTTATTGGAATTTTTCGTATTCTGAATTGTAGTCCTGAATCTTTTGCAGACTGATTAGAAAAATATTCAAAATAGAATAGAATTCTCCTCTTTGTAGAGAAAATCAAGATACCGTCTGCTTATGGTTTTTCTGTCCTTAACTATCCGTAGTAGTTCGATGTTTTACTTTTTCAGCAGTTGCTAGATTTTGATTGGCTTTCAGAATGGTGCCTGTTTGTTAAAAGCTTCTTTTACAACTTGCTATTGTTAGAGAAACATTGAAATGATAAATTAATTGTGGAAGCAGACATTGTTCTTGATTCAAACTAATCTCTTTCTACACACGTTGTTGTTACTTGACTTAATTTATTTAACATATTAGTTTGCGCTTGTTGCTATATTTCCTTATTTTCCTCGAGCTTTACCATTATAATGGATTAATGATTAGGCCGAATTTTGTCCAATTAGATATAGGTTTGGTTGAGGTGAGTGGAAACTTATGACTATTGGTACAAATTTCTTCAAATTTTTAATGGCAAACCCTTATCGAGTTTCCCATACTTAATATGAGTACACGATATACTTTACTAAGTAAATCGTACTTCTAATTATTCGTCAAATTTTAAGCTTGAATCATGTTCTGCAAACCTTTGCAGTAAATTTCCACGTTTCTGATGACTTTTACTTTCTTATCAAGATCTTTTGGATTTAGAAAAATCTTTGGTAATGAATCTGCTTGATTATAAATATGTAAAAACCATCATCTTTGGATTCAAGATAACAGTAAGCAGCGATGAAAAAGCCCTTCGAATATCACCAGCATAAAAAACTATATTTACCCATTTTCATATATTTATCTGCACTGGAGTTTTTTCGTGATTTTCTTTATGCATGCAGAGGCGAAAGATAGTAAGAAATCGGAAGAGAAAAGCCCTACCAGAAAAATATTTATTCGCAGGCGAAAGAATGTAACGTATTCTTTTTTCTATTCACTTTGAAACGAGAAAAGCTAGTGGTTACGGATTATTTTCAGTTGGCAATAATAAAATGTCTAACATAAAGAATAACAGTAGCATGCTTAAAATGTTTTCAATATAATATAAACCCTAAACCTTTAACAATCCCGTTAGTATTAAACAGAGTAATTTAATTGTTTTATTATGTTGGCAATCTTCTGAACAAACATTATTGGCTCTTTTAAGAGCCAATAATGATAAGATTGAATTTCAAATGTTTATGGTAATTATTTTCAAATAATGTTATAATCAGGATACAGTAGTAAAGCAATTTCACAGCTATATTAAATAACATTAGACTTAAACCAACAAAGTGTAAAAGCTTGCCGAAATAGCAATTATGTTAATAAAGTTTTACAACAAAGGTGTGTTTTTGAATTCACACACAGAAATCCACTGTTAACTAATCTACGTTGCCATCTTAGGGTAATAGCCGATACTAATCTAAATCCCACAAAACTCAGAGTTCTAAAATAACAGTCTGGTTTCTTTCTGTTTTTTAACTTTATATCTAGTTCTGTATTGAACTTGATCAAGCATTTTTTATGGTAATAATTTTACAATCAATAACTATATATATTGCCAAATTTATTATACTACTATACAAATTGCCAAGTTTATTTATCCGAGTTTGGGGTGTCCGTATTAATTCTTTATGGTTATTCATTTGAATCAATTTCCCCGATTCTTAACTCGGTCTCCCTCGGCACCTTTTCCTGTCAGCGTTTTTCCAAGGAGCAACCTTCGAGTATCACATCTTAAGATGATATTTCCAGAACAAAACTTTTTGTTGCCTTACAGTTAAAATATCATATGGTTATACACATTATCCCTAGAACGTTTTCATTCGTAGCTATGCCTTCCCATAACTTTTAAGCATTTCTCTTTGACGCCAACATATAAAAAAATTGGAGTTTTTCAAAGTATACGTCTAAGAGCGTTCTTGCCTCACAATCAAATAGACGTGTAGACCAAATATAACATTTGATGATTTCCTTCCTTGTCTTTCTGGTAATAGTGGTCGAAGTTAGTGTCTTCTGCATTTGATTGAAAGCACCTCTTTCGATTGTAGTTTTTCGTGTGGTTTCTAAGTCGTTTCTGAGCGTAGTAGGGAAATCTAAAGAAGGATATCAGCACAAAGGTACCTGACAATTTGGATTACTCCCGAAACAGGTGTTCTGATACATTAAAATCTTTGTGAAATATAAGGCGTGTAATATATAGGGAGCGCATTGAGGCTCGCCAAATCAACTAGACTGTCCTGATGTGGATTTGGGACTTGAGTTCAGGGTAAAGGGAGAGTAATGCTACTAATTGCACCCCTGTCTAAACAAAAGTCACGAGAGTGGTATAATGGAACATGAAAACATCAAGAACATAAATCATACATGTTTATTTCCCAAACTTTCAACGGAGTTGATGTTATATTTATCCAAAAACTACTCCCAACAGATTCATATTTGTTCCTCATTTAAGTTTCTGAAGCCTTTTAGTGAAACAAGCCCTATTAAAAGGAGGATTGATATTCATCATAAATAGCATCTTATCAGTCATGACAGCTTAAATAGCATTTCAAAAAAACCCAAACACATCACTTTTATAGAAACCCTCCAAAAAGGTGAATTTCTCCATCTATTGCAGATCTTCACGTTTCCTTCCCTCAGCAAAGAAATACAATATTTGCTTCTTGTTGTTGTTATTGACTATATGCCTGATTGAGTCTGAACTGTTGACTTGAGTGGAGAAGATCTCCAAGTTTTTTAGAATAAACTGGTGTTGATATCTGGTGGCTTTAAAATACACCCACTAATGAATAAGACTGATGATATTTGACAAAAAACCATTAGTACCGAGGAAGAGGGCGGAGCAGAAACCATCCACGCAAACAACAGTTTTTAAAAGAGGTCCAAAACCTGCTTTCTGGTATTTGATACTAAGAACAGTATCAGAGTTGACCCATTTGGAAGTGTGAAAATAATTTTGAAGATATATGCAGACATTAGCCAATCCCAATTCCAGTTGTATAATAAAACCTCACACTAGCAGAGCTTAATAACTCATTGAGAGTTTCAAGACCAAGAACCTCTTTCATAGGTAAAAATTATAAGGATGTGTTCATACGACTTTTACCAGGTGCCAAAAAACCACAGATACAGAAACGAATATCAATTACAACTGTTATCCTGCTCAGTTATCTCAATGAGACAGTTGTTCCCTGATCAACAAACAGCTAATGTGCTATCTATTATCCGACAACTTATTCAGCTCTCCAAGAAACTGATACATGCCACCATTACAAACTCAGAGACAGTTATCATTTGTTTTCTCTTTCAAAAAGGTAAAAAGAATCTGTCTGTCAACTAACTGTCAACAACTGGCCAATTTACAAGGTAGCTTCCACCAAAACCTACTTTAGCAAAAAACTTAACAAAGGGATGAAAAGAAATTCTCATATCAAATAAATGAAAAAGATTACTAAAAAAATCGTATTTCCTCATAAAAAAGCTAGCGTACAAATTGAGGCCAACAGCACTATGCATCTGTTGTTAGGTATACGTGGGCAAGGTTTGTTGTACGTTAGAGCATGGACCAGCAAGTATGAACAATGTAGCATAAGTAACACCATGGAAAATACATCGAGCACTTTTTCGTGGGCAACGGTAAGAACAGAAGCCATAAAAGCAACATAAAAAACTGCAAAAAATGTTTGTTTTAAGCCTAATCAAAATCATATTGAGAAAAAAAGCTAGGCCTCTCTGAATAACAAGAGCAGGTCCAAGAATGGTAAAGAGAAATTGAACCACAGTCTGAAAAACATATCAGGACAAATAATAGTCGTTTTTCAATGAAACTTTCTCCACGTGGCCTGACAAGAAAAGAAAAGATAGACAGGCTGATCAAGCTTGGTAGCAGGATTGGGTAGTCAAACAAAGAAACCCAAACAAAAAAGCTCAAAATTTGACCAAGAAACAATACAAAATACTCTTGGAGGCATCTATGGTGTACAGCCCTCAAGGTAACGATCATATGAATAGATTATACCTGAAAATAAATCTTTTTGCATAATACCTTGTTGCCACACATTATTTATCCCTATGTGCTCTTATATTTTTTTCACAGAATTTGTTTCGAGTGATTTGGCTAATCTTAAAGCTAATTGAGAAAAAAATACTATATCACTATTTGGATACTACAAAAAAAATTAGATTGTTCTGTAAGATTTTCTTTGGATGTACCAAGTTGTACGAACATGAATAAATAAATATTCACATATTCTATCTAATACGAAAGAAGACGTCCTCGTGCATGAACCGGATATAACGAACTCTGAAGGAACCCAAGAAAATAGTTCGATTTTACGGGGTTATGTTGTACCAGTGTGCTAGTTTAAAACAATGAAAATCAATATTTGAGGATTAGACCTGTCAATGGCTCCAGCGATAAATTTTGTCGAAGTAAAGAAGCTACGCCGCTGAATATAACAAACAGGAAGTATTGTTTTTAATTGGTTTGCCTAAGCTTTCTATTTTGATAAAATGCCAAAAAAACCTATGAGTAATCAATGTTGTTCATAACAATACTTTTCGTTATTTTCCCGAAACATTTCTGATATTTTTCATGCTGTTGCTAACAAAACAAGAGTTAAACTTAGGTATGCCATACTCTTTCACTACAACACTCTTTTGAGCTCCTTCCTCTGTCTCTTGACTTGTAAATTTATCAATGAAGCAATAAATTTTTTTTGCTTTGACATGTTGATAACCTTAAATGATGAAAAACTTAGCTCAGGGACTTGCCCTAAGTTTTGAACAAATAAAAAAGCATTACACATTTTGAATTAATATTCAAAAAGGGTTTGCAAACAGCTTAGCTTAGACACCTTTTATAAGCCTACTCCTCTTTCAAAGATTTCCCTCAAAACTTTTAAAAGATACCTCGAGTTTGTTATATCCATAAGTGAAGTAAGAGAAAGCGTGAAAAAAATCTGGTTTGATCTATCAGGGTTTCCTTATAAGCTCTGGCTCGTTGTGTGGAGAATTTATTTTCTGCTAAACAATTTTCAAAGGACTAGAGAAATCACTTTGTTACTTGAGCCATTCTATATAAGCCGTGTTAGTTATTTTCCAGTTTTACTGTACTTTATCTACATCAAGTCTTAGTAAGCGAAAGTTTGCCTTTTCTAATATCAACCAAAACTGTCCCATTGTTAAGAAAGTATAGGATGATGATAAGATATGTCTTTTTTATTAAAACAGGGCCACTCAAAACTCTTTTAAACTGGACTTAAAAGCTGAACAAAACAAATCAGAACAATTGTATACAAATTAAAAGGAGCAACAAAATAATAGCAACAACAACAACAATAATAATGATCATAATAATAAGAAGAACCAAAATAAATTAATTTACTTGCCTCCCTTTAACAAATTCCTTTAAAGTTGTCTGAAGCCAGGAAATCCTTTGGTGTTTCTCAAATCTGAAGGCACATGCTGATTTATACAAAAACAGATATAGACATTAAGCTTTTGGACTTAAGCGTCCTGCTGTTCTGTCCAGCATAAGAAGAAAATTGGGATTTAGGTCTCTTAAAAAATCACAAAATGGATGAAAATAAGAATAACCAATCATGAAGCAAGAAATATGCACTGTGAAGAAACACTGTCAAAGTTATATGAAAGAAGAAATTTCTTTTAAAAGCCGCCTTTTACAATTGGAGGGTTTAACATGAAAATGCACTTTTCTGATGAGGAAATTTTATATTATTGACATGGCTTTATTATAAAAGGAATACGAGATTGTGCAGGTATCTAGAGATTAGTAAGAGAATTAAATGAAATAGGAATCTAAACAACCTGAGAACATAATGGATATCGCGTTTGTGGAAATCTTTTTCACAGACACTAGTCTGCTGGAGTAAACTTAGGGTCATATTGCCATTATTTTTACGCCTTCAATAAAGGATATACGTTTTCCCACGGGCTGGTCATCTAAACATTTAAAGTTTTCCTTATATTTGAAATTATTATTTATGGAATTATTTTCGTGGTGTTGGCTCTGTTTCTTTTCTTTTCTTTTCTAATAGGCTCCTTACTTTTCAACAAAAACCCGGCAAACATCTAAAGATGAGCAACTGAATAACTTTCATTAGCACAAATTAACCTTAGAAATACCAAGTACTCACCATGAATAGTAATACAATACTGATAAATTAACCTTTCTGCAGTTTTCTTTCTTATTGGTCTTCTATTCCATTACCTCGTATCGATTAACAAATTGGTCATTAAGGTAGTGTACGTACGTGTACTTAAGATACGGTAACTTTTTAATTTGCATGGGTCAGATGACCTTGATCTAATGTTTTTATTATGTAGTTTGGAATATATTTTTTTACTAATCTTTATGGTATTGACAACAGTTGCCATAATCAAAAAGATGAACTTCTTTATAACTATGCAAAGTCCACTCACATTCGTACTGAAATGAAATGAAATCGAATGCTGAAATCTAATCTTATACTTATACTCTGAACTTGATTGGTAATTTCAATGTATAGTTGTTCTTGTTGACGTAAAGAGAAAGGGTAGAACTGTGAATCATGTGTGCTCTTATAAAGCTAAGAACATTGATTTACGATCTTCATTGTATTGTCCAGCAATATTATAACACTCCATAAGATATCCTAGGGTTATTTCATTCTACAATATAACCAAAGGTGGTGTTTACACCACGTAAGAAACTATCAGGGGCATTTCAATTAGAGTAGTGTTCAAGAGATTCTTCCAGGCTGCATTTTTAGACATGTTTTGTATGAATGCTTACGTTGTCTGCAAGGATGCAGAAATACAGAATCTTTTCCAAAGGAATTTTACTTCAGTAAGGCAAAGAATTGTGTTATGCTGGTAGCCAAAGTCTTAAAAATGAGGTTTATAGCTTTGCAGTAGTTGTAAATGAATTTTGAAATGAAGGAAGGTTCAGGAATCAAACAACCGTCACGTTGCACATAACAGGAAAACAAAACGTGGGTGAGATTTTCAAGCTGTAAGATCTATGATAAAGCCTGTTTGTTTGTCATGTTTTCCTGAAGCTCAGCAAAATACTACTGCTTATAATCAATATGAAAAATATGAAACATTTTGTAATGTGTTGACCACGCAGGAGTGTTTTTAGAAGTTACTTTACTTCATGATTTTGTTGGAACTTTTAAATAAACTTTAAGTTCTTCAAATGCGTTCACCATGACCAGTTTTGTGTCCAGAATATTTATAGAGAAGGGAAACAAATAGGCATTTCTACTAAGAGGAGATGCAAGATTCGGAAAGACAAATATTGAAGGCTTTTGAAAAAAATTTGGAAAGGTCAGGAAAATATTTTTGAAGAAGAAACACAGGGAATTTGTCAGGGCTAGATGAAGTGAATGGATCAAGAGGAGAGATTACAGCAGCAGGATAGGAAAATGTTATGGAGAGGTCAATAACATTAATAAAGCAATGCCATAAAAAACTTGGAAAAGCCGGGCAGCGTCATTAAGAAAATAGTTATCTTGTACCTCTTTTCTCGTAATTATCTCTTAAAACCTTATCTTTTAAAGACGTCAACACTTAAAAGGTACCTGAAAGAAGAGGGATGGTAAATTTAAGGTTTCTTGAAGTGTTTGTTGTTTGTAAATACTACGAAAATCCGTAGACCCACGATTTGAATAGTTAAATTTAAAACGAGTTCTAGCGTCAGTAAGCAACAGTGGATTAGCAGGACTCAGATCTGGCAGAAACTGATAGTTAAAGTGGTTGAGGTGCGCTGGAAATTTATCACACACAGATGAGAACCGGGAAAGAGATTCTGCCTGGTGTCAAAAATAGGACACTAAAACATTTCTGCTAACCAGAATCCAAGATATGACTTCAGAAGTTTATCAGACAACGGTTAAAAGAAGTGTTTTTAAAGAATATCACCTTAGGTAACCCAGAAAGACTCAATTATCAAAGCCGTATTTATAACAAGTGCAATGAAGCGAAGACTCACTTGTCTGAGGCTAGTTTAGGTAAGAGAAAAGGAGACCACTATATGGTCAACCTTACCAAAAGAAAAACCATGGGAGTCAGAAAATAGACTGGAATTGAAAACAATACAAAGTTTAGCAAAGAAAGACTATACAAAGTTTAGCAAAGAAAGACTATGATTATCATTATTTTAATACGAGAGATAAAATTGACTTCATCACACCTTTACATACTAGCAAATGGGTGAGACTAAAAGTTAAGAGTCGATAGAAATAGAAAGTGAAAAACAAAGCAGACAAAAGAAGATGGATATCGATAAAGAAACAAAATACAAACGAAGCAGAATGAAAAAATACAAAGCAAAAGCAAATTAATAATGTTGAGTGTTACTGAAGTGTACCTTACCTGGAATTTGTAAAGAATCTCATTAGGCCATGCAAATGACTAAGTGTCCTTACAAATCAGCTAAAATACATCTACTAGAAAACTTCTTAATCCGGCAATTTTTATCAAAAAACAACAACTACCCATTAAAAGCTGGGCACAGCACACTTAATCTGCTAAGGAAAGGGAAGATAATCAGCACTTAATTACCTTAGTCCAGAAAACAAAACTTTCTAAGAGTCTCTTAATCAGACCAATAGGAGAGGAACAAGTGACACAGTACGGACGTCTAAGTGATGCATCTAGTCCATGAGGTATTTATATTAAGGCACTATCGATGGAAGGGTTGCCGGTAAAGACTTGAGTAGCCCACCTCCCCACGAGACAAACTCAAACCCCACTAGATATAAACTGTGTAGTTCAAGGAATGAAGATAAATTTACAGGTACTACAACGTACCCAAGGGTGATCTTCAGGTAGTAGTGACAAAACAAAGCCACATTCTTTGACGTCGAAACACCATAGCACGGGGAAGTTTTAGATTAATACCTAGAATCTAAAATTGACCATTGCGGGTCTTCTTATTAATATAAGGGCAAAACTCATTACACAGATTCATTCTTTTACACTCGGATGAAACAAAGAGGAAAAATAGAATTTAGTTCTACAGTTGAAAATGTATTTCAATAGTAAAAATAATAACTGGTCAATCAAGAAGTATGTGCGTTTGTCAAAAACGCACAGTATTTTCGGATATTGAGCAGAACAAAGTCTTTATTTTTGGGTATACTGACAAATAGATAAAAAGACAAAGTCACAAAATAACATAAAGTCTAAACCAAATGTCAAAACCTTTGATAAATTATCAACCTTTGGTCAATTGACCGCTTTGGCAGTTCTAGAGTAAATGTTATTGAAAATGAATATAATTAAAGTTCTTTTATTCAGTGCACGTGCATCACTTTAGTTCTTGTTAAGTAATGCACTGCGGCACAACGGTGCACATAAACAAAGAGTGCACTTCAATTTCTAAGCTCAAGACAATTGTCAAATCTTACGACAATTGACAAATTCTAAAAGTTGTTTTGAGATTTGATATCAAGGTATGCAGTATTAAGACAGAGTTAAATAATTGATTAGTATCAAAGGTTAGCCATTAGAAAGAAAACAAAGTGTGTTGTCGCTTAAACAATGTCGATGTTGTCATATGTGACATCAATTTTTACCAGTGTTGTTAACAAATAGTTAACAGTTTATAACTATACTGATACCATAAAGTTGTAAGTAGATTTAGAAGAAAAACCTACCTTTGCATAGTCTGGATAAGTATAAAAAAAAAGAATGTATTTGTCTTTTGAATCCAAGAATCACGATGAATAATTTGACAACGTTGTAGCAAAATCTTATGGTCAGTGTAAACTATTTCTAACAGATGTTTGTTCCCTTAAAACTGAGATTTTTCTCATAAGACAAGTATTCGAAGCGACTCTGTTCTAATGTTGAGTTCTATAACCAAATTAAGTTTCATTTAACAACAGTAGAATGTTATTGCTTCTTCATGGCCATTGTGAGTTTGATTTGATTAACGGCGATATTCGACTTAACTTAGAACATTCAAGATGTCTCAGTCCTCCCTAGTTATTTCTTTGCAGTGCAGCAATATATCAGTGGACATCTCTTAAGTATGCTGTATACCAAAAAAATTTCGTTTCTCAAATTTATCTTTTATTGATAACATTGTAGAAATTTGTGTTTTTTTTCCTTTTGTTATGTACGAATGCTAAGAATACTTTGATGATTTGTCTCTAAATACTATGCTGTCAGGCCTCGCATCTATGTATGACCTGCCGCATGTCATCATGTGGGGCGCTACATGGTATCATATAATGGTAAAGAAATATTTGTGTATAACAGGTCCGTATAACATTACATTGCTGCCCATGTAATCTAATTCACAGAAATAAATGTTTGACCACTTATTGCTAAGTAAATAAGAAGCTGGTGTTTAATTTTTTCACGCTTCTTAGGTTCTATGTCTCGCAGTTTTAAAAATTTTTCTACATTGGCTGAAGCGATTTCTTGATAATATACTGTATCATTCATATATTTAAAAAGACAATTCTTCAAATTACCACTTGAAACAAATGAACTAGTGGGCCAGCAAAATCACACAACGTAACTTGACGATAAGGATAATTTTCTGTTGAGTGACAGCAAGGGAAAAATGCATGTTACAATTTATAGGCTATCAGTAAAAGTATAGAATATCTCTCTAAATTAAAACCTTAAGATATCGCGTAGAAGATATTAATCGTCACTAAATCAATGTCGTGAGAATGAGATTAAAAATTTGTCCACAGAATATTTCTTTTCAGTTTTCTTCAGGGTCTTGCACATAAACTTCAACTTTTCTTGCTTTGAAAGCATTGAAACTATCCTTACTAAAAACTGTCTATTACAGTAAAAGGTTAACAATCGGGTGAATGTAACTCTTTCCCCTGCGTGGTATATCAATGAGGTATTTTGGTATTAATAAAATGAAGCTGTTAAAAGTAATAAAAACACTTATGAGATGTATAAGCTTGTATAAGTTGTATAAGAAAAAAACTGTTACGAGCAAATATGGAAATTTGGCTAAGTATTGCCCATTTTTCCGACAGTTAAATCAAAACCTTTGTAATGATTGTTTATTATTTACTTGCTAGCTGTTACCAAGTCATGGACCTTATGGTGTAGCTTGTTAAGAAAAGGATATGTAAACATTTAAAAGGATAACTTTTAAAAATTTGCAAACATAAAGTACTTATTTTGAGTATATTCACCGGGAAAGTACGACCATCAACGTCGTTTTAGCACGTTTTAAATTTCGTTTTTAATTATCTATGTTATCAGTAAAAGTGTTAGAAATATAAGGACCCTGCCGTTAATTTTCATTATTTCTCTATTTAATAACAAGCAAAGGAAAAACTTCGGTAAGTAACTGCAAAACATTTTAGTAAAACAGGATTTTTTGTCTTCAGCTTGATATGTGGAATATCATTGCTCAAAGTGAAATATTATTGTAGTAGACGCATTGTCATAGTAGCATTATTTTATGGATCAGCCCCAAAAAATGGACAGAGGAATGTAAATATACAAGAATGTTCTTCAGGTATAAATGTTGTAGACATGATAATCATAGCATAAAAACTACGTAAATGCTTCATTAGATTAAGAAAACACAAAATATAAACCTGTTTTATCATTAACTCTAGAGAAAGAGTCGGAAGGGGCTTCCAGGTATGATGCTGAAGTTAAAAGATCAATCTCCTTGACATTATAAGACTTGTCAACTTCTCAGTTTATAAATTTTTTAAATATCACTATTTTAGCTTCCTTCAATAACTACAGCAATGCCTAATTTAGCAAAATAATGTACCCATTGTTTTTTTCGGGTATTCTATAAATATCTTTTCATGCTTGGTCAACCCAATTTTAAGACAAAACTTGCGAATAGGATGATACCGTTTAAAATGTCGTCCACAAAACTGTATATGACGCTCATCTGCATTAGCTTGGAAGTCATTTTTTGCGCCACAATCTAAGGATTTTTAATTTTTCTTGTTATACTCTGAAGAATTGTAACGATTGTCGTGTTTTTCTTGCAAGGTAGACTTTGCTTTATTACTCGTTTGACCTCGATTTACCTCACAATGTATACATTGAATACAATGTATATATTGATAGTATTGTGTACAGTTATATATATATTAGCTATTCACCCAGTAAAGCATGGTACTTTTTTAGCACTATGCATTACCTTGAAAGTGAATGCAACTACCATATCATCTTCGTTCCTTGACTGCAATTTTCTGTTATTGCCATATCTCAACTGCAATAAACTTTAATTTTTTGACTCCAGTCAATTGTGGTTTTTTTCTTGACAGTCACTCTTTGCTCAGGTAAATGAAATAAAGACAGTCAGATACGAAAATGTCAGCAGTTGATATTAGCATGAGATCTGAATGGTTATGTGGGAAGGGACAGATAAGGTTATGAGAGATGGCATGAAGGAGAAACATCAGGACAGGGAAACGAGAAGGGAGGGAATATTCTGGATGTTGCCCCGATGTGGGACTTGGTAGTAAGAAATACCTTCTTCCAATTGAAAGATGAACACCTATTAACGTTTAGGAGTGGAATTTAAAACTCAGTAATTGACTTTATCATAGTAAGGAGAGACATTGCGGCATATTAAAAACTGTAAGATAATTCTTGGCGAATATGTAGTTACACAACATAGACTTCTTCTAGCTAAATTGATGGATAGAAAGCGGAAAGAAAAAATGCTTGATGAATGCAAGATTAAGATGATGGAAGTTACAAGAGGCAGAGAGTGGAAAGTATTTGGAGAAGTTGACCAAGGTCATCAAGAAGAAAACTTTTGTCTTGTCATCGTAAAACCTATGAAAGCTTAATGTGTCATTTTTTTAAATACACTTTGATCTATATTGAAGGACCTCCCCCAATAAGCTCCCGGTTTCAGCCCTCCAAAGAGAAACTGACTTGAGTTAATTACTTGCCTTGTGTACCTACTTTTATCTTTGCCAGTTCATTTAATTTTATTCAAAGAATGTTCTACAATAAATTAAAAATTCAAGAGGTGTAAGTTTACAGTAATTTCTGAGATAAGAATTTATCTAGTGAAGTGATGTGGACTAAGACAACTAACTTTATTTGATCCCAGAGGTAAAGAGAAAACACAAAAGGAATAAGGGGTTAAATTCTGGGTGGTCTGGTTGAACTAAGCTTTTACAGCGTGTGCGAATACGGAAAGAAAGGGTTCAAGGTCTCAAAGAGGTTTACTCCAAGAAGTTTTGTAAATAAACCAGACAGCAAACCAGACAGTTTATCAGACAGTTAATCAGACAGTGAATCAGACAGTGAATAAGACAGTGAATCAAAAGTCTGATAAGTTGATTGTGTGGTACATATTTGTGGCGTTATTAACTTTGATGGAAATAGGCTCATTGGGCTTACAAGTAAAATTATGTAATATTTTAATTAAATAACACGAGCTACGTTAAATAGAATTACACCCAATTTCAAAACAAATATAAAATATCTTGAAAAGTAAACCAGCTATTTTAGTGTTCAAAGCTGTGATAGATGTTGGTTGAAATTGAGATAAGTGGTCTGGGAGTTGTGCGTTCTATGTGATTTTCTTGCAATCGAGCACAAAATAAAAACATGCAATTGAATATCATCTATACGTATTTCTAAATGATGGTAAAAATATAGTAGATATAGTAGATATAAAAAATTCTAGGCTAAAGGAATAAAATTCGCAGAAATATGGAAACTTGACCCTTGGATGTGAATCAATTGTATACAACACCATTGATTAGTTAGTGGCTTCACTGAACTATTTATCCACTTCTTTAATGGAGAGGGTTTACGGTCCTTATGTATTTATTTATTTATTTATGTATTTATTTATTTATGTATTTCATTATTTATTTAGTAATAGTATTTTTACAGGATAGAAATATTTCAGTGGGTATCGCGTTCCAGGGACCAGGTTACACCTCCCTTTAGAAAAGGAAAATTATATATGCTAACGAGCAGTTCTGAATTCAGAAGTACACTGGGCACATTATTATTAGGTAAAAGCAAACACTACCCAACATTATTCCCCCTCCTCCTTCTTTATCACATTTGATTGTCATCATTTAACGTTAAATATTTGTTTGTAAAATAAGAGCTCGTATAGTGGAATGTTTGAGAGAGTGTTGTGATTTAAATGTGAATTTATCTTACAGCCTTACCTTAGACCTTAGGTCCTCCCATCCTGAGCAGGATATAGGGCAGCGAGACTTCTCCATCGTCTACGGTCGTCAGCCACAGCTTGAGCGGTTCTGAGTGACAGCCCTCGTGCATTCAAGTCGTCCCTGAAAGTAGTTTGCCACGTCCTCACAGGTCTGCCACGACTTCTGTTTTCTTCCTTTGGTCTCCATTCAATTGCTTGTTTTGCAAATCTGTTGGGTGGTAATCTTAAGACATGTCCTGCTAGCTTCCATCGTCTCTTTTCTACAATCTTGTGCAACGGTTCTTGTTCTGTTCTTCTATATATGTCCTCATTGGTGATCATATCCCTCCATGTGACACCTAGGATTCTCCTCAGATTCCGCGTGTGGAACGAATCTGGCTTTCTTTCTAGCTTCTTAGTTGTTTTCCATGTTTCACTAGCGTATAATGTTGTAGAGACAACTATGGCCATGTATAGTTTGATCTTTGTTTTCATGTTGATTTGTCGTGATTTCCAGATATGGCTCATTGTTCTGAAGGTTGCACCGGCTTTACCTAGTCTGGCATTTAAGTCTGTTTCTACTTCACCTGACTCGGTCAAATAACTCCCAAGATACGGAAACTTTTCTACTTCTTCTAGTGGATTTCCATTGACAGTCACTTGCTGTATTTGGTGATTTTTCACCTTCATGATCTTACTTTTTCCTTCATTTATCCGTAATCCTACTTTGGCACTTTCAAGTTTAAGTTGATCTGTTATCTGTTGACACTTCGTGACATCTTGGGCTACTAAAGCTATATCATCTGCAAAATCGAGGTCTGTCAGCTTTCTATCATCCTTCCACGGTATTCCAAAACTTTCATCATTCATTGTTCTTCCCATTACAAAATCTAAGCATATTATAAATAGAAAAGGGGACAGTATGCAACCTTGTCTAACTCCCGAGAACAATTCGAACTCCTCTGTCATTCCGGAGTTTGTTCTAACGCCACACATTGGATGATTGTAAAATGACTTCATGAGAGTAATGATCTTTTCTGGTATGCCATACACTTTCAAAATTTTCCACAACGTTTCTCTGTGAATACTGTCAAAAGCTTTACGAAAGTCTATAAAGTTCAGCACAACTGGTGACTGATATTCTAAACTTTGCTCTATGATATTCCTTAAGACAAAAATCTGTTCACAACATGATCTCCCCTCCCTAAAACCTGCCTGTTCCTCTCTTAGTTTACAATCTGCTGCTATCAGTAATCTTTTCAAAAGAACTCTGCTGAAAACTTTCCCGGTAGTACAAAGTAAGGTAATGCCTCTCCAGTTATTGCAATCTCATAGGTCTCCTATCTTGGGTAGCGTAACTATTACTCCTTTCCTCCACTCTTCCGGTACTCTATTTTCTTGCCAAATCTTGTTAAACAAAGTTGTTAATTCATCTACCACTGCAGTTCCACCTGCTTTCAAGAATTCACTGTTGATGCCATCAATGCCTGGAGCTTTGTTGTTTTTCATTTTGTCTATAGCTTTCTTCACTTCGTCACTGTTTATGGGTCCCATACCCACATTAAACTCTTGGGCTGTGGCAATATTACTCCAATCGTACACTATCTCTGGAGAGGGTTGATTGAGGATCTCTTTGAAATGCTCTACCCACCTTTCATTTTGTTCCTCTTCAGTTGCTAGGATACGGCCATCCTTATTTTTAACTGGTACATTGACGTAACTACTTTTTCCGGAAAGCTGTTTTGCTATTTTGAACAATTCTCTTGTATTATTTTGGTCTGCAGCATCTTGTGCTTCTTTTGTTTTCTTTTCGAACAAGTCTTGCTTGTCTCTTCTGCAACTCCTTTTTACCGCTCTGTCCTTAAAGCTGTATTGCTCTTGTGCATATAGCGCTTGGTTTCGGGTTTTTGCTGCATCTCTGGTACTCTTCAAAGCTCTACGCTGATAAATTAACTTCCACGAATCTTCTGAAATCCATTGCTCTTTTTTGCTTCCTCTTCTCTGTCCAACTACACTACTGGCAGATTCATTCATGGCATCTCTGAAAGATATCTACTTTTCTGTGATGTCTGTGTCTCTTTGGAGGGCAGCAAAGCGATTAGACAAATGTTGTTGAAACCTCTCTGAAACCTCTGGGTTAAGTAGTTTCTCCACATCGTATACTTTTCTGCTTGATCGTTTTTCGATTTTCTTCAACTTCACTCTAATCCTGCCTCCAAGTAGGTGGTGGTCACTGAACACATCTGCACCTCTAAAGGCTCTGACATCCAACAATGATGATCCCCATCTCTTGCTTATGCAGATATAATTCATTTCATTAAGTGTGTTCTCATCTGGTGATCTCCAGCTCCATTTGTGAATGCATCTGTGTTTGAAGAAGCTATTGCCAATGCGAAGGTCATTTTCGTTGCAGAAACTAATCATTTTCTCTCCATTACCGCTTGTGTTATTTGCGGAGCCATGTGGGCCTACAACATCTGCAAAAGCTGTTCGATGAGGTCCTACCTCTGCATTCCAGTCCCCCATTACGATCTTTAGGTCATGGCTTGATATGTTGTCCAATATATCTTGTAACTGACTGTAAAAGCTTTCCTTTGTTTGTTCGTCTGCATTTTCAGTTGGTGCATAGATTTGTACTATCGATGCCTTGAGTAGGCGACCCTGTAATCTTGCAGTGATGATTCTATCTGATATAGGCTCCCAGCTAATTAAAGAATCTGTGGCTTCCTTGCTTAATAGTAACGCTACTCCTCTCATGTGTTCTGCTTCACTTCCTGAATACAATATGGTGACACATTCACTTGATAATCTACCCTGCCTAGTCCATCTAGATTCACTAACTCCCAATACTTGTAACTGATACTTTCTCATTTCATTTATCACTTGGGCTAGTTTTCCTGTTTCGTACATAGTTCGTACATTCCATGTACCAAACTTGGTGTGATGTTTGGCGGAAAAACCCGGGTGATCGGAGCATGAACTTCCTCTCGGCTTTCATCCAAGCTCGTCATAGGTACATCATCAAGAGGGATAACAGAAGTCGTCATCTGTAATCCACCTATTGCTGTCCCAGGTCTTGCTCTACGCCATTGCTGTTTACCGGAATGGCTTCTTCTCGCTGTTTCTGTAGTATCCAATCTTTTATACAGGATAGGGTTACTAGTCCTACGCCCAACCCTCCTCCTTTTTCAACCTGGCTTGGGACAGGCTTCGGCGGAGTTGCCACTTACAGCACCAGTACATTATATAAACGTTTTGGGATCTTAAAGGGTTGTAACTTGAAGAAACACATTTTTTATAAGAAAGTACTACCAATCTTTATTTTTTATTTTCCTTATGTTTTTTGTCTTCTTTTTCCTCCCCTTTCAACACCTGCTTTACTGTGATAAAAAGCACATGAATTATTACTTGGAATGCAGGGTTACACCTTCAACCAAGTTATTTTGGCCAATACTGTAGGTTGAGAATGTAGAAAAAAAACCACTGGATTATTATCGCCATTAATTAGGTATCCTACAAATACCTTTTGAATTAAAGAACTTTGAGGAAACTAGCAATAAATATTTTGTTGCTTTCTTGCCAACAAATAAACTGAAAATGATGAATTAACCACGTTTTGATTTTTTTTTCTTTACGGTTGGGGAATGCTTCAAATCCAAGAACCCTATGGGTACATGATTCCGCTAGACAATCAACTCCACGGTATATATTTTAGGAGATATCCTGTTAGTTAGTTTGGTCTAGAGACAGAAAGGAAAATGAATCAGGGACAGGTAACAGAGATACTTGTGTCCCAGACTTAACAAAGAAGGCAAAAGGCCCTATGATACCTTTGTTAAGCAAGTAAACAAGAATTTAAGGTAGCTTAAATAAGCAAATAATTAAGTGAAAAACAATTAACATAGATAACCAGTACAAATCCAAACATGTTATATTCCTAATTCCATCTTCTTTATTCTGGGATTATCAGAAACTCAGAAAGAAGCAGGCAATTTATCTTGAATTTTAGTAATACTATAAGTACTTTTTCATTGTTATGAAACACTGGGGTTATCAAAATCCAACATTTCGTTCGGGTCAGTAATTAAGATTAAGTAACTCACAGAGTTTAAAAGTTCACTCACCAAAATACAACTAGCTTGATCATATGAGAACTATATCCAATAAAGACAATTACATCTCTTATTCTCTCTCTCTCTCTCTCTCTCTCTCTCTCTCTCTCTCTCTCTCTCTCTCTCTTTCTCATATTACTTCCATGCCTCTATCGGGTCTTAAGGCCGATAGAGGCATCGAGGTAATATGACGTCACAGCATATGTTTTCTACGATTTCCATACTTTGTCTTTGTCTTCCTCTTGCCCTACTTCCATCAATCCTTCCAATAAGAACCAAATATTTCAACTGTTCTTTCCCCATTATATGTTTTAAAACATAGCTGTTTGTCTATGATTGTCTTCAGCATTTGCCTAATTGTTCCCATCCTTCGCAGAACTTTCTTGTTACATGGACAATCCAAGGTATCACAAATATGTGACGACAGAACCACATTTCTACAGCCTCGAGATTTGCTTTTGAGGATAAATTGGTAGTCCAACTTTTACATCCACATAACATTATTGACCAGGTGTAACACTTGACACTTATTATAACTTCTGTAAATATTAACGAAGAAAAGTAATGAAACAATATGAAGATCTAAGTGAAGATAATTCTAAGGATTTAATTGCTTTTCAAAGCTTATATGCTAATTAGTAAATAAAGAAATTTATAGACTATCAAAGCACCGACTGATGAAATGCGCACTTTCATTAACACATAATTTCAAAAGTCCTTAGTATAGAACATTTTATAAGTTCTACGAATACAACAGATTTCACAAAATTGATCCGAAATGTAACGGTTTTTAAACCTAGTTGCTACAAGAAGGAGAGCTGTACTATGACGGCGTATAGAAACATTTGAATTGTGTTTGACTAAAGTTTTAAATTAGATGACGACAAAAAAGGAATAACAACCATTTTTGTCTACTAACAAATGCACAACGTCCGAAAGTATTTAATATTTTAGCCACATTGTGCGATGTGCTGTTGAATATTGCGTGACTGCAAGCAAAGAGTGACCTACCACAGTTGACTCCTAATATTACTTAATATTACTCTCGATTTCAATAATAGTACTACTTCGGTTGCTATTAGTTAACATCACCAATGTCGACTACAGTTATAGTGGTTACAAGAAAAGTTGTATATGTAAAGAAAAACGTCAAAGAACTTGATCACTCATACACATTTGCGTTTAATTTGATATAAAAAAAAAGTGTGAAAAACCACTAATGCAAATGATATTACGTTTTTGAAAAAGGTTATGTTTACCAAAACATATTGAAAAAAGGTTGAAAGTGTGTAAAGAAAAACAATGTCGAAAACAGAGGTTTCTTAGGGCTTTCAACGTCTTTGATCAAGAAAATTCTTGTGTTGTGGGGGTCAGTGAAAGCTACAGGTATAGAAGCTTCATCATGTCGCGAGTCATTAGGGTTTTAAGCAACATTCTGATGGAAACTCCTCTTATTATCAGAATAGTAGAGTGACTGGGTTCAGCTTCTTTATATTTTGATAGTGCGGACCTATTTTATGACAAGGATCGAGTATTTTTAGAGGAAGAAGGACAATACCTCTCCTCGATTTCTGAGTTAATAGGCAAACAGTGTGAAAAGTGCTATCATGGCAAAATCTTCCATATAGCAATGCATTGAATGTTACTTCATCTAACAAATTTTGAGTAAATGGAAGTTGGGGAACGTAAGACAATCAACAAAAAACAGGTTATCACTACAATTGGATTGATAGCAATACAAGGTCGTTTATAAAGTTTTGATCAGAGTGAAATTTGGAAGTAAAAGGACGTTGTAATAAGACCGACCCAAGGTAAAGTGACAGTAATCAAAGTCGATTGTATTAAAAAAGTAAATTATTTTATTTTTTCCATTGTAGAGCATGTTTATGAACTTTACTAAACTGTAATGTGTTCTAATAGAAAAGTGGTCTATATTTCTACACTATTCGCTAATTGACATTTTATAGACTAAGAGCTTAGCTAAGTAGCCTCCTAGAATGTAGTTGGTTGCTCAACAACAGAGAAGACCAGAGCAATTAAAACACGTCTTACCCAATGCCATTTTTTCCCAAGGGAAAAAATACGATTGCCGAGAATGAACATCCTTGAAAGTAATTTATTGGTGTGTAGATATTTTCAGCACCAGTGAAAGAAAGGAGGGATCTGGGAACAGTAAGATATAGAAAGTACGTGTTCATATTTTTGTGTGTATGTGTTGTGTGTGTTTAAACTATTGTCGCCTCAGAGTAGCTCAATATTTTGTGAGGAGAGGGCCAAAACGGTACCAATTTGAAAGATAACAGCTGAAAAAGCTCAAGTGACGCTAACTTATAATGGTTGACCTAATTGAATAAGAACTTCTATGACTTTCTCTCTTCTTAGCAAACTTATACAGAATAACAAATATACAGGCACAACTGTACACAACCCAGAAAGCTTAAATTTAATAAAGCAGATTTTTTGTTCCATGCAGCAAAGTTACATATGTTATACAGTTAAACGTAAGTATGCAAATATCCAACGGAAAAACATTTCGTGAAACACTGAAAAATAAAACAGTTTTCGTAATCAAGGAACACTTTTGAAATGCATACCCGCTAACTACAGAACCTTGTGTTGCTGCTGCTTTAACACTGTCACAGCCAGAGGTTGATTCCAGTAAGTGCGTAAAAAAGGATTAATGCATTAAATAAAACAAATTTCTAGGTGAAAAAATCTGAACTAAGTATCCAACTTCTGAACAGACTGAAAATGAATTTTGAGATACTAAGGTTCAGTAACTTAAAACTATTTTCCAGCTAACGTATTCAATAACCTCCAGCCTACATCTAACAAATCTTGAAGATACTCTTTTAATAAATTAGCAGTAAAACCCGAATCTCTCAAGACAAGTATTGTTATCAAGTTGTACTACTTAAGTGCAGAGGGATCGATCAGGTGACCAATAGAGACATGGTAAAGTTAATTTTTTCTGTAACTTGTTTCTTAAACAAAAATATTGATGAGTTGCTCTGACAATGATTAGTTACAGAAAAAATGTCTGAATGCCAGTCCAAGAGGAAGGAAACTTCTGTCGTTGCTTTGCTTGTCCAGTTAATTCGGCAGTTGACTGGTTCAAGGAATAAATTTTTGAGTAATCATCTGAAAGCAATCATTTGAAGGCCGGCCAAAATTGTAACAGTGTACGCGATATTTAGCAGAAAATTTGAAAATTGTTTCAACGGACGATAGCAACTGCCATTGTCAAACAATGGCATTTTTTATGCGTGCTGCAAGACATACAGCTAATAGGTTGGAAACACTCGCACCAAACACTTGTAGGGGTTGTTTAAAAATGCCAAGCATTGATTCAAGTAAAAGGGAGTGTTAACTCGCTTTTGGTAATTAATAGGCATATTATGAATTTTCTATCAGTTCCTACCTCACTTAACCCCCTCTATTATTCCCCCATAGAGCTGTCGCGTTTAAAGATTGCTCTGAAAAAATCGATTCTTTTAAAAGAGGAGGAGAAAGAATTCTAATTACCCCTGAAAAAGTAAAAGTCTAAGACGCTAAGTTAGATATTATTTTATTCAATCTAAGGATGTGAGCTTATCAATAACAACCTATGGTAGCAGAGTTGAAGGAGTATGAACAATTGCAAAGGACCACTTTCATTCAATAAACGAAACCCGAAGTGACCTCTCTTCATATTTACCCAAGATAAAAATTTTTTTACGAAGTTTGGTCACTTCTTGGTTTTGGCTTTCAATGTTGAATGTACATTTTACATAGGAGGCAGACTGGAGCAGCAGAAAATTAATTCCTCAGAGGGATACATTTTATACTGAGGTCACAAAATGAAGGAGTACATTATGGTATAAACAAAAGGCTAGCTCCATCAAATTCAATATAAGATACCTTGTGTTTAAATGCTGAAGAAGTAAGAATAATAATACCGAACTGTGGTTGACACGTTGATAGGTGAAATATTACCAAGAATTTAATGTTAACCACAATCTAAGGAAGGGGTGAAAATAGTTTTAAAAGCAATTTTCAAAGTTCTACATAAACTAAAACGAAGAGTTACAGTAAATGACTAAAGGAACTTTCATAAGACGTAGAAATAAAAGAGATAAAAAACCACATGATTAAGCTCAGATTTTAAGAATAGTAAAAAAGGCAGTAGCTTGGTGCTAAACTATTCAAAAACATGGTCTGCAAATATTTTCAATGACTATACTCTGCCTGACTACTGAAAGATAAGATAATATTGATATTTAATAGAATGAAGGATATTTGCAAGCAGAATGGCTGCAAAAGTACAATCTTTGTCATAACAAAGAAATAACTCCCTTTAATGAGATAGACAGTGATTAAGTGCTTTCCTACTGATAACTATTACAATTTGACACAGAGAAGGATTTAGTACTTGAAAGAGGTGTTTAATAAATTCTATGCTACATGATAAATCTTTCATTCAGTTGTCAGCCTATGAACTAATAGCAGGGAAACAACAGTTTACCGAAAAGGACTGAAATTCAGTCACTTTAAAAACTAATCTTCTTGTCAACAATGGCTACAAAAAACTCCCTGAACAGCTAAACCTTTTTAGTTAAAAAAGAAGAAATTCATTAAAGAAATGATATTAAATAAAATAATTAACAGACCAATCACAACAAAAGAAAATGTACATGTCAATCGATTGTGAATAAAAAGTCAACATGTTCATATCAAGACACATTTGTGGACCTGATGCTATTTGGGGATTCCTCTCTTGTTATTTGTGTGGGACCAATTATTGGTACCCAGTATGTGATTGAATTTTCTCTGGCAAGAATCATTACAATAATAGGACCACTGCTCATATATGCAATCAAAATAGGAAAGAACATTTTTCCATAATGCATAGAATAGAATCCACTTGTTTGTTCTGGGGTAAGGTACATTCATATATATTAATATCGACACCTTATAGTAAACTCAATCATTAGATGTGTTCTAAAGGAAGCGCTGATGTCTGTATTATTCAGTCACGTTTTGAACAAAATACAAGATCCTTCACCTTTAGTTAGAAAGGTGAATCATAAAACTGGGAAATCAAACGACTCTAACAGAGACGAATCTCATAATCGGAAGAGATCTATACGTACGAAAAAGGACAAACAGCTCAATGCAAGATCCTTTGCTTTTGGATAGTGAAATGGAACATAGAGCTTGGCACATCAAGCGATTCAGAGAGACAATTCTGACAATCAGGGAAAATTTATATATAACAAAGAGAAAAGAAAGAGCTTAGATAAAAACTGTGGTATGTAACTCTGCTCTATCTCGCAGTAATTAGCAAAACGAACCCATGACTTTCGTTATATGTTTCATTGGCAGACAATCGAGACGAAGTTTATTGCTGTAATGTAATATGTTTATGTTTTGTATTGCTCTTTGCCTTTAAAACTAATAAAAATAAACGGGATCATTTTTGTCATATAAATGTTAATTATGTTTCTCGGTACCTTAAAACACTGGAAAATAAAGAAAATTTGCTATTTATTTTCATGGTCTATTTTGTCTTGGGTATTGATCTAAGATTGCATCAGTTTGTGGAGTTTTAACGTAGGTTATTAAAACTACTTTCTGATCATTCTTAGGGAAAATGTAGTTACTATCAGCCTTACATCTCAAGACCTTGAAGCAAATGGTTGACACCAGATTAGATTTGATCTGTCTTTTCCTGTTTCGTGAGGATTTTGATCGTTACATGCATGATGTGTTTCTTTTTTTTTCTGAGATTCTTTACAAATTCCACATAAGATTCGGCTTAAAATCCCTTAACGTTACGTCTTTCGCTTACGTTGATTTGCTCAACTACATATTTATTATCCTTCTAAATAAGCTCTATCTTCCTCATATTGTTCTGTTTATAATGTTATTTTGACTTCTATTGACTCTATACTTCAGTCGTGTCCAACTGCCAATTCATTAGTGTGCTTTGGCTTCAATGTTCGTCATTCTTGGTGGTTAAATCCCCAGATCCCTGTTGAACCTGAAGTGGAAGCATACTTTTTATTAACTCAATTTTTAGTCAAAGTGTCAACTTTCCCACTTGCTTTCATAATAATGGTAACAATTGACCTTTTTCTTGTTTTAATTCTAATTTGGTCTTCGTCTCTTCAGGTTCTTCCCTTGGTTAATTCCAACCATGTAATGGTCTCCAGCGGCGGTATAAATGACCACAAAATGAGAGGGTCTTAAATGTTGGGGTCCTGAAATTTTGGACCGTGCCCTTTATCTCTTAGGAAAATTCTCTTTTGATATAAAGGTACACACTTTTTAGATAGAAGAGGATAGTTGAAATCATTGACATAAAGAAGAAAAACTTCAATGCAGGCCTTTTTAATTGTACAACAAACACTGTATCATCACCCATTAAATAAAATCAATAATATTGAAAAAAGAATTTTCCTTGTCTTGAGAGCAAAACGTTTTTTTCACTGTTAAAAGCTGTATTAAAATGGAGCTATTCCGCTCACTACTTATACTAATCGCTCAAGACTTTTTTCTTCCATTTTTGCTTGCAAGTATGTGGTGATGGTTTGGACTTTGCTGTGCGATCGGTGGCATCCTGTTATCTTCAGAGTTCTATGCAGACTTGGATAGAGATTTCGCTCTCTAAACTAGAATTCTAAACTCTTAACGTATTTGGTATCAAAGGTAGCAATGGATTTTTCCACTTTTTATTTTTTTACTTCATCCATTTCTCTCAACAGTGACTGGAACCTCGAATTTCTAAATAGGAAATGCTCTTGATGAAGGCTTCCCTCTCATATGCTATATCTCTGTGTGTATTTTGTTAACTTATCTTGGCTGTCTGTTCATTTATTAGGATTAAATGCAAAGAGTTGGTCTATAACTTTACATGACTATAATTAGAATCTTTTTTTGCAACTGGTTTAAAAGGGTATCCAAAAACAGTAAATAGAATTCTTGCCGAAGAACATCAATTACTGCGACGTTTTCTTCTCGATTCTGTGTTCCAATGCTGTTACTGAAGGTGCCATAAATAACTGTATGCTGTCTGCAAATATGGTAGGTTTATCGCTCTTCTTTTTTTCTTCAAAGTGTGTATGCTGACTGCATTTGCTTTTGCTGCTTTTTCGACAAACTCTGCAGGCTTCTCCTGGTTTCTAAATTCTTTGAGATGACTGGTGTGTGTCTGCATTGCGTCAATTGGTTGACTATATCAATGAATTTGTTGCAAATACTGAGATGCGTGTGTTGTAAGCATGAGATATTCTTTTAAGACAATTACTTCAACACAAACTGAAAAGAATTTTTTTTTTAGTACCTTAAAACACGCATTGTATTTGCTTTTTAGGTCTTGGAAAGTCGTAACTATTGCCTGTAGGGTATTGTGTGCTGCTGCCAGGTAATCTTCTTTTGTTGTCAGCGTGTGTCTGACACTGATCAAAGCGCTATTCTTTCTTCGCTAATTATGCCTTTAGATAGCATTTTTATACGCCCTGCTTTTAGAGGGAACACTCTAATTCTTTGTATATTGTACCAATTGTGTTGAAAATATCTTGCACAGGTTGAATTGTTTCTGACGCTTTTGCAAAGTTAAGTTTGTAAGCGAAACTTGCAATATCAAATCCTTTCCCCACCATGTACTTTGCTGGAATGGACATATTTTAAAATTCCTAGACTACCACATCATAAAAAAACTTGACTTACAGGCTACCCATGTCCTTCAATGGAAGAAAATGCTCGTTTATTACATTTTAATAATCAAATTTAATTACAATGAACATGTATGCAGCTTTTAGGTTCATCCCATTTACTGAATAAATTTTCCTCTCCGTCAATTGTCCCTTTATAGTGTCAATCGTTGCTGTTGAAATGATTTCTAACATTTCATTATGAATGTCATGTCCAAGCCAGGACACATTTTTTTCATTATTACTAACACATTCCTGCATGGAATGATAGTAGTTCGCAAGAAACTTTATCTCTTTCAGAAATCTGTCTTGATGTAGAGAGTAAAAGGATTCGTCATTGTGGCTCACAGGATAAATTTTGCCCAGTGGGTTCAGTGAATCATTGTTGCTCTGAGGATGTCGCTGTTTGTTTTGCCACTACTGTGTCAAACAGTTGGTCCCTCTCAGATGGGTCTGGTTTTGCGGCACAAAGAAATGATTCATAGGTGCTAACTGTTCTGACACCTGTTGGTTGTCTGTGCAGTGGCGTTTATTTTGTGAATAAGATGTAACGAACAAAGACGATTATGAAGGATACATCTGTGTAATATCAGGAGTGAGAGCACAGAGGTATGTACCTGCTACCCATGATATGACAACTCTCACAATGTTTGTGTTATATTTTTTGTAATAGTTATCAATTCTGTATATCAATGTTTTGTTTAAATTGTTATTGTATGTGCTAGACTGAAGTATTTTTCTGGTTGTGAATTGGTTTAGATTGCTCACCATAATTGTTTTTTATCTTTGTAGTTTTACGACTCAATAGATTCAATATACGCAATAGACTCATTCGACTCATTCGACTCATTCTACCCAATACGACTTGGAGTCTGTAAATTAAAATAAAACTAGTTACTCCACAACAACCTGATAATTACGCGGTAGCTCACAGCGAGCTAAAGTCATGACCACGGTATGCCTCATTTTGTACAGCTAGATGGCGTACTACGTCAAGACATTTTTGAACGCATCTAAATTACTGTATTTTCAAAAAAATGAGATGGTATTTACCCCCATACACCCCGTGGCTCAGCCTCTAATGGTCTCTGTTTTCAGTTCATGTTAGGCACTTTTTTTAAAAAGTCTCAGTTTCATCGGGCTTCTTACAACTCTACCTAGGGTATGTGGGAGTCGTTGTGTAATCTTCTAAGTGATCTACCTTGAAAATGCTTCTTTTAACTTTTTACTGACAAATATGCTTCTAAAGTTCTGTTCTGGCTTCAACTTGGTATAGCTGCTTTTCTGCCTCTTTATCAATAAAAGATATGGGTATATGTCTTCCGTACCATGAATCAAAATGTAGCTTGTTTGACTTCCCAATATTATTTTCAGCTTTATGATTGGAGTATTCAAGCCAGAAGTAACAGCACAAAATGATTCCTAAAATTAAACTGGAAGTTACAAGAGCTTCTTGCTATTTTAAACATGTTAATGCATTTAACAGTCTCTCTATAGAGGCTAGAACTTAACTATATTCAAGCCGTTTTAAAGTAATAATCAAATTTTAGGAAATGGTTTGAAATTCGTTTTTATGCTTGGTCTGCTTACGCTTCAATTCCCTTTGATTTAGATGCCCATCCAAGTTACACCCACTTTTCATCTACTTAAAATCATTATTACTCTATCTTAGTTTTCGTAACTAATTCCAAATTTTAGATATTATTTTACATAGTTTTCAGAGGTTCAATTTGGATCTCCTTTTTTTATTATATTGAGACTACTCAAGCTAATAGTTTAAGAATTTACAACAACAATTTTAATAAAGTTAGCCTCCATTCTTTGCCTTTTTTTATTGTTTCACATTCATATTTTTCCATGTGTTAACTTTTCAAAGATAAAGCGGAACTACTGTTTTTTTTATGGCCTTAACTGCTATAAACTTTCTATACTGCTGATTTGATAATTTCTTTAGCCTACTCATAAAACCTTCCTCTGCTGCTTCGAACATTTCTTCTCAAGATTAATTTGGTAATATCTGGTAATATCTCTCTGGTTGTTCTTAAACTCTTCAATGAATGTATCTTTTGAATCTTTCTTTCATTCTTGTTACAAATGATTATTTGTTGTTCCTCTTTTACTCTGGAGGCCGATCTGATGACCGTAACTACCGACATATCAGCTTGTTTCCTATCCCCGGCAACGTGTTTGAGCGACTAATAAAGGATAATATTTTTTATCACTAGGAGTACCAACAATTCTCCTTCGATAAGAAAAATAGTATCCGTAAGTCTCGATCCACGGGAGATCTCTACACTATCATCACTGATCGATTCTATCGGTTTAGAAGATTCAAGGGCTATTACTCTAATGTGTTTGGCTTTCTCTATAAAACTAAGACCCAACGGCATTTTCTGTAAATTTTTAAATATGATATCTTCTTTCTCAGACAACTGCACGATCAAAGCTGTCATTAATGGGCAATACTCTTTATTTTTTCTAAAATTCCGATGTTTCTCAAAAAATATCTCGGATGTTACTGCTTTTTACTTAAGCATTTTCTCTACCATACTCCTTCATATCTTACTTTTGAAGCCATCCTACATACATCTATGACAAATCTCAGGCCTTGTATGAACTATTGTAGTAATTTTTTGATTGGAACTCCTTTCTGTTCTATTTGCCTCCTCAGTCATGTTCAATATCATATTGAAACCATCGCCTTACCTTCTTTTGCTGCTCAACTTTCCCCCTTTTCTCATTGTTATGATGTTACAATTTTCTTCTTACTCTGCAGGCATTTGTATGGAAATAATTTCAATAAGTTTTCCTCTTTTGTTCCTTCGATGGACGTTTTCAAATGGTCTTATGAATTTGCTAGACCTGCTCATCCGAATACTGTCTTGGACCAAGTTTGCAAAAACCCTTACCTTTTAGCTTTTTAACTCTCTCACACCCTTCTGGTATCTGGATATTACTAATCTCCTTCTTTTTAATCCTTTTTTAACCGTCACCTTCTTTTTCTTCTTCAATTAATATTTTACTTTTTCTTTCTTGACTCCTGTGTTCGCTCACGATCTTAGCAGAAGTGAAAAAGATTTCAAGAAAATACAAAATAAATAAAAGCAGTCTGATGTGGACATTACCCAATAATCTAGAAGATCAAACTGAATCAACACGCATCAAAATTTTTTTTTCTTTCAAAGCCGATATGAAAAAGTTATCGATCTCTTTAAATACCAAAATATCTCTCAGATTAAAAAAAGTGGTACTATCAAAATACGTAAAGGTAGATGAAAGTACCGCATTTATTGATGCCATGCTTAAAGTATGATTGTTAAGTAAGCTGTAGCGGTATTTTATAGAAATTACAAAACAAAACACTGGCTTGCTCTATTTTGAACGACTAACGTATAATAATTGAATGTAGACCAATTTTTACACCAAAAAGGAAAATCATGGTAATTTCCCCCTTCAGATTACTTTTTTAAATATAAGCGCAATCAGAAATTCCTATATTTCTACTTATATAGTGAATTAAAACATAATTGTGCGTTTTGGATAGACTTACTCACAGAAGGTTTAATAAATGCTCTAATACATAGCAAGAAGAGTACAACACAAAAGAAGCTACTCATGGATGAATGAAGACTTCATGATCTTTTTTTTGGTAGACAGACAATGTACCCCTTTTTAGGCAGCACCATTGGTTGTCCAGAATGTTGAAATTCCGGCCTTGATATATTTTTCCTCCATCATATGGATATTTTGAGAAAAGGACTAGTCCTGCTCCTCACTAAGTGTTCACAAGGCTCAGAAGTAGGCCAGATGGGAGCGATAGAAGTATATTTTCACTGATATTTGCTTACCAAGTTGACGAAAATACTCCATCAGCTCATTTACCCTTTTTCTCATACAAAGAACTTCTGCGGTTGCAAGGGAAGTTTGCAATGACCGGCGTAAGGGACAGACAGCCAGAGAATTTACCAAGATTCAATGCTTTTCAAAACTCCCATCCTTGATGAGCTCTTTATCTGAGGGCAATCTAAAGCATCGACTTATCGACTTTACTCTTCAGTGCTTTGACAAAGTTCTACATTCGACAAATTTTGTTGTGTAGGTGTGGAAGTAATATTTTTCTCAGTTCAATCAGATGGTTCAGCAGAACGCTGTGTGAGCAAGGTTGTAATCCTTGTATTGACACGAATCTTTTATGCCATAATGCTGGTTGTACGCCAGACTGACCAACTGGTACAGAATGAGTCTAACAAATTCAAGATCTTCTCAGGTCAACTATTTGAATTCATAGTACTAGAGAGCAGACAACAGATCATCCTTCTTTTTGTTAATTTCCTTTATTTGAATTGGTGCTCAACAGGAATTCGAGGAAAATTTTTTCCATTATTTAGAAGAAATGCAGTGAGGCTATTATTGGACAATAAAAAGTCTCTTTTCCATAGTATCATAATTCAAACCCGCTAATTTGGCCAGGCCAGCATTCCTGTTGTAAAAGGCCAGCCAAGAGGCTTCATCAAACGTGAAAATACTTTTTAATATCTTTCTCACAGTCCTGATAGCAATAGAATGTTGTTTTATATAAAATTACACGTTTCTCTTGCAGACGTAAACCCTGTAGCTAAACAGATTCTTGAGCATACTTTTGTCAGGTCGTTGTGCTTGACTTGATTCAGTGTTGTTGGTCACTATTCTTCTTCTGGCGTATATAATCTAAACTTCTTTATATCTGTCAAGTGGCTAACTTCATAATCAGAAATAAATTCCATGGTGACATCAGGCTCAGGAACAGGAAGATGAGGGGCATTTTCCATTAGTTTTGGGAACGAACATCAGGGTATTGAACATGGTGGTTGCTCTTGCAATTCATGACTTTTAGATTTTTTATATAAAAGTAGCAGTCAGTGACGAGATCTTTAGCTTTCCTCCACAGCATCGGGAAACCAAAGTGTACGTTCTTTCTTTTCTTATTCCTTGAACCCCTGGACGTTCTCTAGACATATTGTGCAGCAGATATGGGAAGAAAATTTATTATTATTCTTCCTTAGTTTTATTCTAAAGTAAGCATGATATCCCTTACTTACAAATCCTTTACTTCTGCTCGTCAATCTGGAAAAAGCACGCGTCCAAAGAGGTAACCGAATCTGTTAGGATAATTTGTTGTCTTACTATCCAAATTAATACATATTTGACTTGTAATGTGGGTACAAATAGGTTGATTTGCCTTTCCATGCTCAAATTCCCCTTATTAGTCCTTAAAATGCTTAAACTTAGGCATTGTTATAACATTTGTGGAGGTATGACCTTTCTACTTATTTTTTGCACAAGGTTGTTTTAAAGCAGTTGAATATTAGCTGCGACTGCCTTTAGGTAACTAGGCAGCCCAAAGCTTTCAATAATCAAACCATGCTATTCTGCTTCATTGTAACATAAGCTCTAAATTGTCACTAATATCGTGCTCTTCTAAAACGATTTTAGATTGACACAAGAATACACAACAGAAACATTGGTCTTTTACAAGGAAACTAAAACTATTCTTGTTTATCTATGAAAAACTACAAGCCAAAAACAAAGTAAGATACCACTATATTTCAATTGCAATGAATTTTCTTTCTTTACAAAATACGGTATCAAAAACTACAAAAATCACGAATTTGGAATAACACCAAATAGAAAAGCCCAATTTAGCATAACTATTACATGAAAATTGCAAGAACAAAATACACATAAATTCAATAAAGTAACAAAGCAGCTCTATCAACAACAGCTAGCAATTATACTACCAAATACAAGGAATGCATGACCGACAAAACTCACATCTAAATGGAACGTTCACAAGCACCACCGGCAAGATTGCCGCTTCACAAAGCATGTAAAACCAATTGCAATGTCTTGCCTCGACTTTATGGTGACTGGAGCTAATGAGTTATAATGGAATAAGATGTAACATATATGCCATGTCATTTTCAAAGAAAAAAATTGTAACTGTAGCATATTTGCTATGTGTTGTATAAAAGGAGAGAAGATTACCCATGATCAATTGCGGCAAAAAAGAAAGCTTTTAAAAGCTTGCATGATCCACCTACTTGAAAACAAATTTGCTGAAATTAAAATTTAAAAAAATCTTTGAAACCGAACCTGACGAAAAAAATAAGTAACAGTTTTAAGACCAACATTAAAAAATAATCAAATAGCAATCGGAAAATCTTTGAATTTTGAAATATAATTTTTGAAACGTTTGGCAGTGGAATTGTTGTTTTGTGTTTCTGAGCGTTTTTATATGAACGCAGGACAATAACAGGATGAAACTAGTTGGATTTAAGCACAATTAGAGCACTTGTGTTCTCACTGAGAAAATGCCTCAAATAAAGATGACTTCATAACAACTCAGCAAATTACCAAACTGCATATAATGAGAGTAATCCTACCTTCTTCGTTTCAGTTAAACAAAATAGATCAGATCTTTTGACTGTTGTAAAGACGTTTCACATTTAGCAAGACTTTCTGCTGTAATTATATTGACATTTGCATGGACAGGCAATTTCCTTGCTATGATAATCTAGTATAACAGCCCTTTTAAATACTTCAATTATTGAAAAATACTTTTGATTTTTGGTGAATATTGTCACTGCTAAATAGTACCAGGTTGTTGTAATCTATTTTGATCTGTCTTCTGTCATATGTTAAACAGACTACGTAAGGACAAAAATGATTCCTCACAGGTGCCATTTGTGGAAGATTTTGTGTACCAAGGTCAAAGTTAGTTAATGACAAACTTTCTATGGAATTAAGTAGTAAACTAGAATTTCATAAATAACAATTTGAACAACTGGAATGTGGTGAAGTTGAGACATTTTACGTAATTAATCCGGACTATTTCATCAAGGCCAATATTCAGATTTTAGTCACGCTGCGCGCTGTTATCGTGAAAATAGCGGCTTGTTTTTTTGTTACTGAGGTTTTTAATCACTTATCTGACGTTTGTTTTGATTCGAACGCAAATTTTATTCTCCTTTTTTGTAAGTAACGAAATTTTTGTTGTTATTATGATCTGGTTACCATGACTAAGGTCATTTGGAAATCATTCAAATGCAGCATAACGTTTAGTAGAAATTCAAATCGGACCAGAGAAAATATGAAGTTGTCTTACTTTTGTGAACACAATACTGCTTTTCTATGTGAGTTTTTTTTAGTGTCACAGGGAGTTTTCTGTAGGAAAACAGGGCTCTATAACTTTCCTAAGAATATTACCCACAAGAATCCTAAAATGACTGTGGTTTGTCAAGTATTTTGCTTAATGTGATAGCTTCACCACAATTTGTTCACACTTAAAATATATATTTGTTTGGACAGAACCATGTCTAAATGTAATTCTGAACCTGTTTTTAAAAAATGAATTGTCCTTTATTATGCTTTAAATCGTTTTTTATATCAAACTTCACCCAACATTTAATTTGGCCTAAACCAATAGCTTTAGAAAATAAATTGTTAGCAAAGAAGAAGACAATGATAAATTCGAATGCAAAAACATTAATATGAATAATCTTCCTTTTAAAGATGGTAAATTTTTATTAATCACAGTACCTTACATTAAAATGTTGCCAATAAACAATTAGTAAGAAGGCTCAGTTGGAGTGAAAAATTTCAATTATTGAAATGACTATCAGATCTAAGGAGTAGAGAAAAAGTAGAGTTCTGTTTTGGAACAAGGAGCTTTACATAGTTTGCATAGTTTGAATTTGTTACTCAAGACATATACTTACCAAATGAAAGCTTATTTAAAGTAACATTTTAATTTTATATATATGTAGATATATATATATATATATATAAGTAAACAAACAAACGAAAATAATAGAGTTCTTCTGCTACCATTTACACCACTCGATGGAAATCCAGAGCGAAAAAACAAGGTAAAAGAGAAAACTCAAAACTTGTGTAAAGAACTTAAAGTTTCGTGTCTGCCACTAATCAGCTATACTAGAGTATAGCTGATGAGTGTATATCTATATATGAGACTGAGACTATATATATATATATATATATATATATATATACAGATAGATAGATATATAGATAGTGTGTGTGTGTGTGTGTGTGTGTGTGTGTGATATAAGTGGTCATAAGTCATAAGTGATCAATAGGAACAAGCGCAGAGCAATAGAATTAAAATAATTAAGCGGATAATTGCGTAACCGTGAAACACAAAGTTATAAAGTAAAAGTAGGTTTTCCTTTTCGGCTTATATATATATATATATATATATATATATATATATACATATATATATACATATATATATATATTTTTATCATAATGTTTCTTCCGTTATATATACAACCAGAGTCCTCATATTCTTCCAAACAGAGCATTTATAGATTTAACAGGAAAGAAACAACAACAAAATATGCAACTGTCAGTTTCAGGTATTTAATCGATGACCTGCCGTTTACATATTATAGGATGTTTCGTCCATGTAAAAACGTCCTATTTATATATATAAAGAGAAAGAGAAAGAGACAAGTTTATCTTTGGCAAGTCTTGAGGCTGTTTCGGTGCAGAGGACTATATGTTGTTACATTAATTTTATTCGTACTTTCAATAGTTTTAATTTGCTTATTGGTTTAGTGTTCGGGAGAAAATGGAACGGGAAATAATATTGAATAAGCCTGTCTAGGTTATTTTCTTTATGTGAAACTTTGATTTTTCCGTTGCATTGACAGGAGATAGATGGGTGCAAAATCTAGATCATTTGTATAAGCACAATGTGACCACACAAGAGAAAGGTCCCCAGCAGTTTGGAAATCCACTGCTACAGTGGTGCTGTTGATTGGTTTTATAGATGGCTCACTAGTGGGTCCAGCTAGCTTCGTTAGTAGAGTGTTATCATAGAAATTATTAGGCCTTTTTCACATAAACGGAAGAGCCAGTTTCAGATGTGCAGTTATAGTTTGCTTTAAACTAAGTGGCTAAATAAAAGGCATACAAAGGATAATATGGTCAAATGTCCAAATAATAATTAATGTTTCACAGAAAATTTTAACTGTCAGTGATATAAGAAAGAGGAAAAAACATTGAGGATGATTACTTTAATATTTTAGCATAGATGGCCCTGCATTTCGTAATTTCACAGGAAAGTCATATAACGACGGACGTAATCTAGTGGACACTACCTTTACAAGAAGAAAAGCAACTTACTCAACCACCGCTAAAGAATACATTTCAAAATAGTAACAATAGAAAAGATGTAAGAAGACAATGCCTCTGCAAGTCTAGAGTGAATGAAAAGAGAAGGCCAGTGTAGGCCCAATAGCTAAAAAAAACAATTCGGATTTCTTAAAAAAACATGAAGATGATAATGCCTGTCGAGGCCCAAAGACGACAGCATCACTTGATGTGAGGAAGTCCGCAGAGAACAACATATCTGTAAACAGAAAATTATGGTGGTGAAATATGGAACACATTTTAGCTTGGACACGAAGGACGTCTGGAAATCTGACTGATGATTGCTCTCCATTAAAAATTACCATATATTATTTGAAAATAATTTCCAAAAGGTTAGGGGGTTTATCAAAAGATAAAAACCACGTCTTTTCGGCGACAAATGACCACACTCAGCTTTCCTAACTTTCTGGTGAGATTTCTAATCGCTTCTTTTTGGAATATGAGTTGGAATTGTTTAACTAACCAAGGTTCTATTAAAGGACAGACTTAGGAAAAACAGGGTTTATTTTCACTATCTTATCATCCTAGTTGAATACTTATCTCCTATTTTGTAAAGGTTTGGTTTTTATATAATTATCTTTAATTTTTCTGTTGTTTTGTAACATTTACACAAATAGAATCGTATATTTCTTATCAGCTTCAAGTTCTTTATGTGGCTTCTTACACGTGAATTTGAAAGAAAGTATTAAAAATTGTGTTGTATTTTATTTTTTCCTTAATTTGAAAACAATCTTCTTAATTTTCTCTTAACCTTTTATCCCCAAAACCACAAGCCGTCAAAGGGATAATTTCCTTCGTGTTCCGGCTTGTGGCTTTGGCTTGGTTTTTTCCTATTTCCAGAAAAAATGTTATTAGAGCTTTATCCGTGTCAAATGATTTCTTTGCACTCATCTATAATTGATGATATATATTTCAAGATTGTTATGCTATGGAAAAATAAGGGTTAAACAAAAAATTGGCCAAGAAATTTCCAAACAAAAACGTTGGAATTATTCCCTGATACCATTGTAACGATGTGGTTGAACTAGAGATATAAACCAGACATTAAAAGATATTTCATATTGCCCTTTTCATTAATAATGTCTGAACTAATAACAGTTGCTATGTTTTCCTACATGAATATGGTGTAAATCCTTGCAAAGATTAAGATTTAAAAAAACACTGGTAGTGCACCACAGGCTAGTTAGAGCACAAGATATGTTTTGAGTTATATTTTTGAAGGGTTTGTTCAGAGTACTGTTTTAATGATAAAAACAACGAAAGAGTAAGGTGTATTCTAATTTCTTCTGGTCTCTAATAGATCTAAGAACATCTTTTCCTACTCCTTATCGTATGAAATTTTTTATTTCAATTTCTATGTTTTCTAAACAATTATTGTGATAATATAACAATTCAGGCACTTTTGGTTGAGAAAGATAACTGTCTAGTTATTTTTTGTTGCAAAGTACATACAAGGACTGATTCACCTGTTTCGAATAAAAGTCAAAGTTCCACACCTATTTTTTCGAATTGATCTTTCACCTTTGGCCTAATAATATTCTGAAAAACATTTGAAATTAAACAGTGGAAATTAGCACAACACTGAAAGCTCTCTGTTGGTATTCTGCAGGAAACCTTTTTCTGTCTATGAAGATGTCAGACCATACCATTTTGGAAAATGCCTTTTCCATTTTAATGACTTAAAGTGGATTTAATTTTAGATGTTGAAAATGTTGATTCTAATATTTATCATTTCATTACTCGTGATGCCAAGTACACGAGATGGTTAAAAGGGGAAAGGGGATTTTGAAAAATTCCGTAAAAGATGCATAGCTTATATGTTACCGATACATATTAGTCTTATACCATATGGATAATTTTCCAATTTCTTCTACTTCAACTAAAGAATATTTCTCCTTATCTCCTCGAACAAATGTTTTAGACATAGTGAATGACAACCTCCTCAACAGTGAAATACAAAGCAATAACTGATGAATACATTTCATTCGAAATTCGAAATAAAAGTAATCGTTTTCGTTTGAAAAGAATTAACTAATTAATAATTATAATTTAAAATTTTCCCTCCAATCTGAATGGAATATAAGCTGACATTTCAATGTCATATCAGAACAAAAAACATTTATCTACACTACTTAAATGAATACAAGCTTAATGTTTCAGAAGTTTTTTCCATCAGTTAAGAGTGCATACTACTAAAATTAAAGCAATATGCGCAACTATTCGCAAAAGGTTAATTGGATGAACAAGAAGGGAAAAGACCTTTCCATCAATTAATTTGTGGTTATAAAAGTCAGAGAATTCCGGTCAAAGGCAAAGATAGCTGAATATATCACTAGAAAAACACTACCACATCATGATTCAAAGCTGTAACAGAACCAGAAACAAAAAACCTCGAAGCATCTGGGGCTAATCTTAGTGCCAGTACAATCCAAAAGTCAACAACTGACGATATTGAAGAGGAGCCACCTAGCAATGTAGATTCAAGCAGATAAAAAGACCGTAACCAATAGAAGAAAAACGGCAGATTGAAATTAGAGCATTAGATAAGAAAGCTGCATCTTGGTTGGAGTTCATTGGTGCTGAAGTAAGACAAAAAAAAGCAGTTAAAAACACCTCAAAAAGAAGAATTCAAAAAAGAAAAGCAGCTAAAAAGAAAACTGAGGCCAAGAGTGATCAAAAATGAAAGAAAAAGAAAGATAAGGTTTTGGCTGACCTAAAAGGAGCACCCCAATGTTGCTTTTACATTAAAAAAGCTTGAGACACAAAAATTACATTTGGATAAAGTCAGCCAGGTAACACCTCTAAAAAGGTGCCTAAAATTTTTTGTTTACCTTGTATGAAAACATACTTTGTTGGCAAAAATCCACATGCCAGTTGGTTTTTAGTTTCTTTCCTGCTAAGCTTCTGAAACAAAGAAGTAACTTTTGTGAGAAACATATTGACAGACACCTTTCCACAGCAGGGGTAAAGCAGGCCAATGAACTAGTAGAAATGTTTCCAGCGGAATTGCCATGCTACATTTCATAGGAGGATAAAGCCAAGATAGACCGATTCTAAAAATATGAGGTAATGGCTTTATTCACACGAAAACGAGGATAGAGGTGTATCTCGGAGCAACTTTGCAAACTCGTTTTATCATGGAATTTCACGCTCCTTTTGCTTCCGATGGAAAAATCTATCTGCTTCACTTTCTGTGTAATTCATCTCTTATCTGTGAAACAAACAGCTGTACTGGAAGGACGCCAAAGAGTAAGTGCAAGGCTTTTCTGTCCTTTTGACAAAATTTATCTCGGTTGCCATGGCTTGTTACCAGGTATTGGCAATATCTAAACTCACACAGCTCATAATGATGTTTATTTACTTCTACATTCTTAGGATGTAATTTTGAGGACCTCATTCTAACAGTTGATGTTGTTGATGACCCTTGTGTGAAAGTGGAATGGTCAAAATTAAGAAGTTACCGAAAAAGGCACCTGTTATCGTGGCTTAAATTTCGTGTTGATAGCGAAATTTAAGCCACGATAGAACTTTCATCTACCAAAGACTGTCAGCTGAGGTAAGAAAACTACACTATTCTGTTCCCTTCGCACTGTACACATGTAATATCTACTTTTCATGTAAATTGGCACCATCGCTAAATCAGTCAAATGTTGTTTCGTGGTATTTTTCACAACTCGCTAATTTACAACTAGTACGCAAGGCTGTTACTGGTACTGGCAAGAATGAATACTTTGATAACGCAGTTAACAAGGAAAATTAGAAATAACGGAGACTACATGATGCCGAATGAGTAGAAAACACCATACTCAAAAGGACGTTTGAACATGGACATTACTTTGAGCCCACAGCTTGCATGAAATACATAAAGTTTATGGAAAGTAAGAGACGATATGCTACAGTGGAGGGAAGTGGCTTTGTAATAAACAGTGACAATTCCATCTTAGGGGCCTCACCTGATAGAAAAATCACTGATGTCAATGAGGAGGAGTCTATCTTTGGTTTGTGTGAAATAAAATGTTCTGAGCTTTATCATGACGTGGATCCAAATGACATCGTACACTTGGCAAAAGAACCTTGTATCTCAAAGACAGATAAGGGTACCTTTACAATAAATAAAAACTACTCTTACTTTGACCAAATTCCATTGCAAATGGCAGTAACTGGAGCAGGATGGTGAGATTTTATATTTTACACTGGTAAGGGCATGGTTGTGGACCGCATCAGTTTTGATAAACCCCATTGGGAAAAAATGTGTAAAGTTATAGGCAAATTTTACTTTAACTTCTATTTACAATCACTTAGGTAATAACTGGGGATAACTGCAATGGCTGCAATGACTGCAGGAGCCATTTGACCATTTTTTCTGACAATAATGTTTTTTTTTAACATAAGATGGATAGAGCAGAGCTAGTAAGTCTTACAAACTATAACAACTTTACAAAAATGCAAATTTGCTCTAATTTACTTAAATTGTTAAACCACTAGGTTTTCAAGTTTGAGCAGAAAAAAGTAATTATTTTGTAAGGTAACAGTAAAACTAGGCTGACTGCAGTTATTGCACCATAGGCTGTTACCATAACTTCGAATACAATTTCTATATATTATACCCTGTAAAAACAATTAGCTACTTACATTTGCTCTGCTAAGGTTTGTGACACTTTCAACTTTAGTACATCTTGAAATATATATATATATATATATATATATATTTATTTATTTATTTATTTATTATAAAGCAAGACATTGGCATGCTGAAAGGCAAATAAAAGTATGATACATGAGAAAGAGTTTAATTGCTCTAACATATTTGATAATTATACCCCCACTCTCTGTTACAACTACACTTGGAGCTCAAATAGAGCTCCCTTTCATTTCCCCCCAAAACTTTCAACCTAGGGCATTACAATCTCAGAAATCCAGCTTACTACGTTGGTCAAAAACTTCTGTAACTTTTGCAGGAAGGGAGAACTATGAAAAGAAGGGAGATTTCTTTCCTTTCAAAGGTAATTTACAATTTCTAATATTTTCCAAACCAACTGCTGTATGTGTTTCTGTAACCAAAAAGAGTAGAATTGTAGTAATGTATTTTCATTCTCCTCTGTCATCTGCCATATCAACAGGATACATAATAATAGCATAAAACATAAATATAGATCTTAATAATAATAATAATAATAATAATAATAATAATAATGATCTACTAGTCCAAGTTTCTTGCAAGAAAATATATATTTTTGCATGTTTATTGCATCATGTAGTTCAGTTATGTTTTTCACTTATGTTTAACTCTGCTGAATCTTACAGATTTGTTAACCAACGGTGTACCCATGGGAGCCCCTACAACCTCGGTTATTGCTGAAATATTCATGCCAGCATTTGAAGCCACAGCATTACCAACAGCAGACCAAGGGCCAAATGTCTGGGAAAGGTACGTCGATGATGTCTTTACAATCATCAAAAAGGATCACCTACATTATTTCTTTGAGCACATCAACAGCCTACACTCAAATATTACATTCACCATGGAGAAAAAAGAACAAAGAGAAATACCCTTCGTGGATGTCCTAGTAAAGAAGCAGGCAGATTGCAGCATTTTCGTTGCCATCTACAGGAAACCAACCCACACTGACCATTACCTCAATAATGCATCACACCATCCAGTCTCAGCTCGAAGTAGTGTCATCACCACTCTGTTTAAAAGGGCAAGAAACATTATTTCTAACCCACATGACCTCAGAAAAAAAGAAAGACACCTTCAAAGGGTTCTCTTATCCAATGGATACCATGCTAAGTGTTTCCAGAGAGCCTTACGCAGAGCACTGGACCTAATCATGAAGATAAAGAACCCTTGAAACGTATACGTCTGCCTCACATGAAGAATACCAGTGAGCACCTAAGACGAACTCTCCGACAGCACAACATTCAATGCTCCTTCTTCACTACATCCACCTTAAGGAAGATCCTTTCAAAACCAAAAGACCCAGTCCCACTTGAGGGGATGAGCAAGGTGGTTTACAGACTACAATGTAAGGACTGTCCTGCCTCCTACATAGGTGAGTCAAAGCGTTCCTTGGGTCAAAAAGAAAAAGAACACAAGAGAGCTGTTCAGAAAGGTGACACCAAGAATCATGAAATAGCCGAACACTGCTGGACACAGAATCATAGCTTTGACTGGGAAAATAAAAGAATTTTAGACAAGGAAATCAACACAACAACAAGAAAAATAAAAGAAACAATCCATTCCCTGCAATGCAGCAATCACATCAACAGTATATCCTACACCCTTCAAGTAATATGGCTTCCAGCACTAAAGAAAGAAACACAATAAACACAACAATCACAACATAGGTATAGCGCCACCTCCCGAAACAACTCGAGCCCTGTCTACACGTACGTCCGCACTACCAAAGTATAAAAATAGCCGTATCTAGTCATTTCAGTAGCCTAACGATTGGAGAAGTATCTCTCGAAACAGCTCAGAAAAAGCTTACGATTCATGACATGATAAAGCTCTTACATCTATGGCTTCCTTTGAGTCTATTAAGTTCAGAATTTTCAAGATATTTTGATGTTCGTTGTTGACTTCAAGCTTGGGAGATGCACCTCTTGCCTCGTTTTGGGACTTGGATGACGTCATATATTTAGAATCGGTCTATTCTTTTGGGTTTGACCATTACCAAAAAGCAAACAGCCATAATGATGCATTTTGATTAGACAGTGACACATCCAGGTCACGACTTTTTAGTTCGCCTACAATAAAAACATGTTTGAAGAAAGAGGGAAAAAAGAGGAGTGTAATGTCCCTACAAAATATCATTGAGGTCCCGAAAGGATTATATATCCTGTATATATTCGTTTATGAAAGACTTCGACATTCTTGTTGAATGTAAAGAATTTAGAGGAAAGGTTGAAACTGCTGAAAGGAAAGCAAAACCACTAGTCGTCATTTGAGTGGACAGAGGAACAGATAAAGCAACCAAGACTTTACATGTGATGGCTATAGAAATTTGCCATTTTCACCTCTGTGAGATGGATGCCAAAAGCTTACAGTAAAGTGGAGATTCGAATGTCCCCTCTCTTTAAGTTAACTGCAGATATCGTTTTCCAATTTGTTGAACACATTTGAAATCCTAATATCAAGCAAGTTATGAGGCTTTTAAAAAACAGAACTTCCAATCTGCAGGGAAAAAGGCTCGCTGAAGTGTGGAAGGATACCATTATCGATGTTCATCCTGTAATTGCAAATAAATAAATATCCACTAGCAAAACTAAGAGAACAGATAAAGATTAAAAATTCCGACAATTTTATTGCACAAAAGGTGAGGCAGTATCAATGTATGTATGTTACAGTTTGTAAAATGTAGTAAAGATTCATGTGTTCAACATTTCTTTCCAGCTATGCAACGTTTTTTCCCTGCAAGGTTTTTACTAATTCCATAACCCCAATCCGAAGGTCTTCCTGTAAAGGATCATGGTCACTATCATTCGGTGTTTACAACAATGCACCTACAGAATAATAAAACTTATTTGTTATGACCAATACTGGCTTCCTATTCAGGTTAAAGATAAAGAAGGCAAGTCCAAATTACAGAACTTGCGAAAGTGCAATATGAACCAACTATAAAAGCCATGTTGAACAAAAATATCTTTCATCAAACCAACTGATGTTGTGTCATATGATCCTACATTAAACTGTAATGACATCACAGGTGTAAGTTTACATATAGGCTTGGGCCTGTGAAAAAGGCAAAACAAATTCCATGTTCTTTAATGATAAAGATTAAAAATTGTTTTGTATATTGTTTTGAATATCCCATATTCGGATGTAAATACAATTCATTACCGTCTATTTGTCTGTCTGTTTGTCTCTTCCCCCTCTCTCTGTCTCTCGCTATATATATATATTATAAATTATAGCCTATTATAAATTATAGCCTGGCATACTTTATTCCATGAATTCGTATTATTATTCACATGCAGTAGAATTTTACTAGTCCTAATAAAAATACAAAAAAACTAACCAAGGTTGAGGGAGAATAGTTTCCAATTCATGCAATAAAGTATGTCAGGCTATAATTTATAATATCACAAAAAGGCACGTGTGAATACAGTAAACATAAATAAGCCACCACATAAGCCATTTTTACCCTGCTGAAAGTAGGTAAAAATATACGATCTAATATTTCATCTTAAATACTCTGTCGAGTTAGTATTTTTAAGAGTTGTGCATCACATCAATTCTACATCAGTTCCACACTGAGTTGTACAAACAACTATAGCAATTAGTCCAATATTTCTCCAAGCATCAAAATGTGGAAGAATTAAATTAATTCCAATATACAAAAAGAAATCCAATGACGAAATTAAATAAGCCCAACTTAACAAGGATTCTAATCACCAGGAAACAAAAAGACTGTATGCTAGGTAGAAGCAAGAGAAAAAAGAAGTTGTACGGAGACAACAACAGACTAACAGTATTATCATTCTTAAAATATAGAAGACTGGAACAACATGGTTGGAATAGGAAAAAGGTAACTGACCAAAACCCTGTTTTATTACAGTTAATACTGTAAGGTAAAGAATTGTATATAAAGGATGGTAGAAAACTGAATGAACTTCAAGTCAGATTTTTGTGCAAATATTCATATTTAGTAAAAAGTGTTTAATATAAAAGTTTAAAGGTTCTATTAAAATGTTGTTTAGATAAGATTACATAAGACTTATTTAGCAAAGCATTGACGACAAAGAGCTCACCCACGACAAGGAATTTCTGTCTGAATAAAGGCAAACGAGGCTAGCTGATAAAGGGAAGAGAAAGAGCAAGAAAAAGGTCGCCTTAAATGTTAGAGGAAATAAACATGCGTTAAAACTGACTCCAACGCAAGTTGAAAACAAGTCAGAAAGATATTCCTTGTGTGTTTCATTCCCACTCATTTATTTTGTTAAATATGACGTCAACAAGAAGAGCGTGCCTTCTGGTTCTATTGTAAATAAATTTTGGTCGATATCTTGTTGCTAAGAAACCGGAGCTTCAGTTGCAGGGAAATTTTTAAGTTTTGTTACATTACTTGTAGTTCAAAGCCATACCACTGCATTATCAAGTAGTGAACTTCTAAGTTTATGCACCACTTCTTACAAAGACACTTTAAAGAAAAATAAAATTTTCAGGTTTATGCATGGTTACTTTCCATATGGTGAGAAGCTAATGAACATTCGTAATCTTTTCAACCATTTGATGGTTGTCATAGGCAAAGTCATTGTCATTTTTCTAAATTTGTCTAAATTAGAAATTTTCTTTGAGACTACTTCACCGTATTGACAACAATAATATTATACAGTTACAAAAAACATTTTTGCTTTCATTTTTTATTTATAATACTACATAGGCAAGATTACGATGGCGATTATTCTATGGACTATTCATTAAAATAAGTTTTTTACTTTGGAACAGACAGTGAATATGTTTTATGATTTTGACATAAATACATTTAATAAACTAGCAATAATTATGTGCATTGCAATACCAAAGAAAATTTAATGAAAAGAGTAGAAGCCGCTAAACAGATCAACATATGCAGGAGTAAAATAACAATAATTATAATAAAGCTAGATTCAAAAATATTTTTACAGGTTCAAGGTATAATAGGGGAAAAAAAGAGTGAATTAAAATTTACTATTACTAAAATTTAATGTCATTTTTCATTGACTGGGGTGCCTTTTACTCCTAATTAAAAGGGTATTCTGAGCAATAAGCTGGAATGATAGGAATAAAGCATTATAAAAACGTTTTATTTTTCACTGGACCTTTTCCAATAATATTTTGTTCAGTACTTCTAAGTTTCAGAGCAGGTTATTCTTCAAGAAGACACGCCTACCACCATCTATAGTTCTTCCACATGATCGCCTTTTCGAATGATAGTAAGTCTACTTAATCTTCATTCTTACTTTTGCCACAAATGACTACTCCTACTCTCGATACTACAAATTTCTATTCTGTATCTACATGTACTATGTCATTGCAACTTTACTACTTCTTATCTTGGTACCTCTGATGAATCACAATCTTTTCCCTTTAGCAAACCAGGAATTGCTTCTACTTTCCTTACATGGCTTTCAATCAAAGGATAAAATAAAATGTAACTTACCATACTGCCTGTGCTCTGTAGGGAAAGTACTACTTTTTCAGCCCGTTTAACAGTGTAAGTACCAATCAAGTTTCCTTCCCTTTTTTAAGGTTGAATAAAAAAACAAACTTTGTGTTTAGGTTATCAAAATGCCTGTAGCGATATCAGTATTATTATGGCATGTTTGAAATGGCAAAAGATACATCACATTCTATAATATGTATATGGAGCAGAGATTAAATGATAACAAGCCTATCTTTTAAATTAATTACAGACATCACTATGGTTAAGTAAGTATGGAGTCAAGCAAAGATAAACTCTAATTCTTTTAGAACTGACTGATGACATTTACAATGGCTACTTAAAGATAAAAATCTAGCCTTGGAACCCCATGCGTCAATGATCTCTATGTTTAACATTCTTTAAAAGCCTAAAGAAGCGGGAGGTTTCAAGGTGCAAACATGCCAAAGACTGCGGTGCTTTATTTTGTATGTTATCTATGAACGACAACCCAAGCAGGTGTGTATCCTGAAAAAATGTAAAGAAGTATGTGTGTAAACAAAGAAAACCTTTCAATAATCTTGAACATTTCTGAAATTTCTGGACTCAGAGGAAGCCATAGATTAAGAGCTGTATCATGTCTTGAGTCGTAAGCTTTTTCTGCGCTAAGTTACGACAGATACTTCTCCCAAGTAGCCTGACGATGGGAGAAGCATCTCTCGAAACTTTGCTCAGAAAAAACTTGCAACTTAAGACATGATAGAGCACTTATATCGAAAACCTTTTAAGTTTTCCCAAGCACTTGACCCTTGTCTCTTTCATGCATATTTCATTTCTTTTTAACGACTACCAAAAGATGTCTTTTTCTTGAATTAGGATATACTTAATTTTTTACGAAGCATTTGTCTTTGTATGCTTAAAAGTACTTATACAATGTTTATAAGTATAGAGAAAGGTTACCATTAACTGATACACCCACTAATTTTTGTGGTTTAGTGCAAGTCTCCGAGAAAACTATTTTAATCTAAATCTGTTTAAGTTATGCTAATCCATCTTGAAATTTCATATGGAGAGTAATAAAATTTAGGCAACCAGTTTTCTTCGATCTTATTTGCTTCTTTTGTATTTCGAGAAAATAACATATCCTGTCATCTCGGGCTTGTACTTCCTTTTAACTAACTCCGTTAAATTGTTACTTAAAATAGTATTCTTGATAAATTCACTTGTTGGATGAAGCTAATTTTAGCAAGATATTTTCACATCATTTTAAGGGTGAGGTCTTTTTCATCGTTTACTTCTACCTTTTGAGTCGAAATGAAGTCAGCTGTTAAAATGTTCCTATGAAAAATTCACCAAATATCTTAACACTTATGGCAATTGTCTGATAGATTTATACTCAAAATTTGATGTACCCAAAATAAATTCTCATCCAGTCAAATTTGGTATCCCTTCAAGTGTACTTCTATTTCCCGTTAGAAAAGAAAATCTCCTCTACGATACGCCTTGGTAACCGTTTGTTGTGGGCGTCCTTGTGAACATCACTTTTATTATTCTTTAAAGTGATACAACTTTGAATGTGACAAATTCTTCTTCTCGTCGTAATAAAGGACTACTGATCAAAACGAATTAGCTTATTCACAGCTTTTCAGCCATAAAGATATTAGTGGCAGTCAAGGATAGGGTGTTAATAGTGAGGAAACTTGTTACTTTGCTTAATCAATTGTTTTTCATGTTACCTATGGAAATATTTTTTGAAACCTCATTTATCCTAAGGTAAAATTTTTTTCTGTCTGGAAACTTCCTCAAAATAAATTTCTTCAAGTTTTGTCAGATTGCCATCCTTAAAAATATATTTTTTAATTCAGTTGCTATATTTGATTAGGTTCTTTTACCAAAACGTTCATAACCAGCCAGTCATTTGACGTGATGCAAAAGTACAAGTTAACTACTAAAACAAGGGCGGTGTTTATAGTTTTAACAAACAGCTAAAAAATGTTATCATTTATTACTTGCTGATGTATCAGGGAATAAAAAACCTATGAGGAGTTTTTTTTTGTCGTGTAGAATGTTAAGAATTGATGATGTGGTTCTGCAGAATGCTTTTTTGAACTGAGGATTCTTTATACTATCCTCACCTTGTGTACATTTCAAAATCCTCAATTCAAAAAAGGCATTCGTAAGGACAATATCAATTGTTAACATTGTTAATGTACACAATCTTCACCTTGAGGGGCCGCGGCTTAATGGTCAGTGTAATTGTACCTTAATCAAGAGGTTCCGTATTCAATTCCCCGAGCGGGCGACTCTGGAATTTCACAAAAGAAAAAGCCATTGGTTGGGGTCAGGAAGGGCATCCTGCCAGGAAATCCTTACTGCCAAATCCAAGTCCCTATGAGGGGGGACCGTCTTAAGCCCTAGTTACTGGGGAAAATGACATAAAAACCAAAAATAAAAAAAGAAGAAAACGGCAATCCTCACCTTATATATACAGTGTTCATTTCAATCCCCTTCTTGGAATTGATTGCATTTTCTGTTGATGATATGCGAATCTTGGTCCTTATTGTTTGATAAATCCTGGAAAGATGGCTCCTCTCGTGTAACCCATGTAAAGAAAAAAGTATTTCTTGCGTTCCTTAAGATTTTTATGTAGTTTGAGTAATTTATTACACCACGTGATGCAAATTGTTGACAAATTAAATTTTCAAGCACAATTTGTTTTCTCGCTGAAATGAGTTTCTTGATGGAACGCAAAAGCATTAAAAAATTTTATTCCTCGTTCAGTGGTGATGGATGCTTTTGGAAGTTTAACTTGCTTTGGTTGTTTCAGTTAACATAGAATCAATTTTCGTAGTATATTCTTTCACGTTTGGCGTACATTCATTATGTTCCTTGATTTGTAAAATTTCCCATTTGTAACTGTGCCATAATAGACCATGCGAAAAGCATGAATACAGCCGTGTACAAAACCTTTTCAAAGCCAAAAAACAGGGCGTGAAAATTAGGGAATATTGGCTTTCCACCAAAGTACTCTCAAGTTCCTGTTCTTGGTCACTGTTGCTGTCTGTTGATGAAAAACGCTCCCGGAAATTAAATAAACCTCTTTGATTGTTTAAGCCCAAAAGAGCAGAAATTACAGTTTACAAGGGTAATGTTTTAGCTAAAAGAGAGTTGCCTTTTCTGCACAAATTCGATTTCTTTGAGGAGATACATTTTCCTGATGAAATACATTTCAATTTTGAAAAGTAAAGCGACTCGTCGTCCTCTCATATCTTCCCATATCCTCTTTTGCTTAAGCAGGGATTTTGCTTCACCGGGTGCAAAACGAAAACACATGGCTTGTCAAGAGGAGACGCCAATATTGACGAATTACAACAACTATGTATTTGGTTTCATAAATTTTTGCTGTACACTCTGTGAGTTGCATAAAAGAATGACACAGAAAGCTGCAGACAAAACTGGTGATGTTTATTCAATGAAGTGTATTGTGTTTTATATGTATCATTGTTTATTCAATGAAAGGTATTATTTTTTGCAGAGGCAAATGGAAGGAAATATGTTGTTTGCTTCCGTACCATGGCTAGCCTAATCATCAATGACAAATAATGCGAGCCATTTTTAACCATCAAATGAGAAAAAAGATCGGTTGGTATCAAGTTTAATAAGCTCGGCAAAATCTATCTTTTTAAAACTTGTCATTGGTTTTAACATCTGGATATAACTCAACTTTTATTTTACTTATGAGAAAGACGTTAATTGCAGTGTCCCATTACCAAGGAGCGGATATCGAATATTCGAATATATTCGAATAATATTCTAATATTTCCCCAAACAGATATTTGAATTCGAATATTTGGTAGTCAGAAAATATTAAATATTTTTCGAATATTAAATATTTTTTAGTATTAATAGTAGTAATAATTGTTATCCTAACATTTAAAGTAAAAATAATAATATATTTATTGTGTGCTGCATTTCATGGCACCTTTTCTCCCATGGCTTTTTTTGTCGTTTGTTTATCTTTACCGAAATTGATGTCTTGTTTATTTGTTGTTATCACCAAGGAGCGGATATCGAATATTCGAATATATTCGATATCCGCTCCTTGTTTATGAATAAGTTATGTAATATCCTGTAGTGTTAAGCCTATTGGCCCGACGTATACATCTGCGAGGCAATTTGATGAAATTAAAATTCATTATATAACAACACCTGCGCCGTAGTACTGGGCACCTCTATCAGTGCTAGTTTTGCCTGATATTTCGATGCAAGTATCAAATGAATGTTTGAAAGAGCTGTTAATCACTCACAAGTTCGATTGTTTATTGCCCTTGCTCATCCCTAGTAAACTTATCACACAGCCAATTACCGCCCCTTTGTAACGCACCTCGCTTGTAGCAAGTTAGCGAAATAATTGGCTATTGTCGAATATAGAAAGGTACATTCGCACATCTTGGAATCAAGCATCAACATGTCGAAAAGGTTAGCCACCAAACGATTTTTATATAAAAGGGAATTTCCATGTCTCGTTTCACAAAATGATGGATTATTTTGCAAAGTATGCAACACCACTGTTTCAATTGCTTCGCGTTCGCAAGTAATGCAACACTTGAAAAAGATCAAGCATAAAGAATTACTTAGATTGAAAGAGCGAGGAGCCAAAACATTGCTACAATCAGTACATCATTTACAAAGGCATTCAAAGGATTTCAATCAGTCACTAACTAAAATGCTAGTAGCTACTGATATTCCTCTTTAAAAAGTTAGTCATCCTGCATTTCAGCATTTTTTGAGAAGGAATTCCAACGGAAGCTACCAGACGAGAGCACTTTGAGAAAAAACTAGGTATCTGGTTTTTCGAACGAGAAAATGCATGAGATTAGAGAAAGTCTGCGACCGGGATTTATTTGGATTCAGATTGACGAAACAACTGATGCGTGTGGCCGTACAGCGACCAACATCATGGCTGGTCTGCTGAACGAGTTGAAGTCTGCATATCTCCTCGATGTACACTTTGTAGAGGTGACAAACCACACAACTGTTGATCGCGTTCTTTTACAAACATTAGATTTGTTGTATCCAGATAGGGCGGACGTTAGGAAAGTTCTCTTGCTTGTAACTGACAGCGCCGCTTGTATGGAGAAAATGGCATCTGGTCTGTCGGCACTGCTACCCAAAGCCTTACATGTCACTTCTATAGCACACGGGGTGCATCGCTTAGAAGAGAATATCCGATCATCTTTTCCAAATGTTGATTCCTTGATCAACAACGGGAAAAAAGCCTTCTTGAAAGCTGCTTCACCACAGCGAGTGTTTCAAGAACTCAAGCCTTCTTTACCTCTGCCACCGGCTTGTTATCACCCGTTGGAGAACTTGGATAACAGCCGTCAATTATTATGCTGACTAACTGGAAGATATCAGGGAATTTATAGGTGTATTGGATGAAGACGCAGAGTCCATAACAGCATTGAAACATTTACTATCCATTGCTGGTCTGAAGAATGATATCGCTTACATCACAGCTCACTGTACGTCGCTCGTAAACAGCCTATTGGTTCTCGAAAAGCAGGATTCCTGATTGTTTGAACAATGGAGTGCTTTTCACTCAGTTCATGAGTGTACCAAAGACCTTCCTCAACTGAAAGACAAGTGGCCAGCAGTGATTTCTCGGAACGGTGGGTTAAGAAGCTTAATGCCACTAATGCAAGTACTCTACCCAGGATCTCCAGATCTTGGCATCGCACACGACGACAGCTACATTAACAGTCTGACTGCCTGTGAAATTGCGGCATTTAAATTTTCCCCACTTACATCGGTAGACGTTGAAAGGAGTTTTTCCCGCTACATGACTCTTTTACGACAGAATCGGGAAGCCTTTACAAAGGAGAACTTGAAGCCGTATATGCTCTTGCATTGTAACTTGTAGTTCAGAGAAATCCATGACATCAGTACATTACAGCACTAATTTGCATGGATAGTTCCAGAGAAATCATCTTTTGCTTGAAAAGACATTAAAAGAGAAACAGTCGCATTGTTTGAGTAGATAATCTTAGAGAAATCAATTCATCATTTGTGGATATTCTTTGGAAAACTTTTTATTGCTGGCATGGAAATTCCTGGAGAAATAGGACCATTTACTGCATCATGCACTTCAACATTATCACCTTGTACAGATTTGTGGTTAGTACCATTGAAACCTACCAATACTACCATTGTACCTAATAATACATTTCTCTCTATTGTGCACCATATACGAGTATTACATGCATAATCTTGCTAATAAAATTTATGTTTTTGGGATCGATATTTTTCGAATATTTCTCCCTACGTTTCGAATATTTTCAAATATTTTGCCATTTTCATCGAATATTTATCCGCCTTCTGCCCATTACTATATAAAGAAATAAACCGAGAGGATTTTATGTAAGGAAATTTAGAACTACTATATGTAAGCCAATTTTTAGTGGTGTTTATTGTAGTTTCAGTAGTTTTCCACCTCTGTGATACAAACGTGGACTAGTACAAATGTTTTTTTGACATACAATACATAGTCTTTGATTTTAACAAGTTTTAACTGAACGTACCCCTTCTCAACCAACTTTTATTTCAAAATGATTTCCCAACACATATCTTAGATATATGTGACAGGTCATTCGAAAATAATAAATAACATTGTCACGAATTCCGTATTTACCGTTTCTAAAAATAAAATTTTGTATTGCCATATTTAGGGGTTTTCCACAAATTAAGATCTCACTTGCTTAAAATCTTTAGTAATTATTTCACTTGTTGTAGATCTATCTTCCTTTTTAGCTGTTGATTAAACATTTTTTTCAATTTTAAAGTTTGTTTCTAAAACTTCCTTTCTAATGTTGTGTATTACGTTTGCGTTTAACTGGTGCAACGCTGTCTTTTTTGGTAAAACCATATATTGTTTGAGTATTGGAATATGTAGGAGCGTCTCCTTTAACAGGAACCTCGATCACTAATGAGTCTTTTGCCCTGTCAAATCACACTACAACATGTAACCATGCAAATCCATCCCTAATAAAATGTCTTCATTATGTCCTTAGCTGCGTCGAAATTTGAACTTGGTACTTAAGAAGAGGACATGGGTAATATTCTTAGGAGCTGATAGAGCCCTGCTTTCCTGTGACACTAAAATAACACACTTGTGTAATAGTATGATACTTATTATTATGCTCACATTTCTCTGATCCTATCCGATCTGATCTCAACTAAAAATTATGCTGTATTTATACAATTTTCAAAATGACCATCCAATCCAAGAACTTCCAACGAACACATTTTTTCGAACTCATCTTTGGTGCCATTTGCAAAGAAACCTTTTTCTGTTCCAAATTTACTGCCCAATACTAATGGCTCGGTAGTCCTGATTTTTTGGAAGTCAGAGGTACCCAATATCAAGTGGCAGCATGTCGTCCATTGCATCTTCATCACTGAAACTGAGGCATCTGAAACGATCGTGTTTCTTCTTCAGGGCCTTGATTCTTGGATTCGGTAAGAAGGTCAGGATCTCTTTTTCTCCATTGATACAAGCCAACTCCATCTGAAAGTCTTCTATCACGTCAGATGTGTTCTTCACTTTGTAAACCTCGACTTTTCTGGTCACTGTTCCATACATCTGCTCTTTTATCCTCTTCTCAATTCTCGATGGCTTGAGCTTCAATTGTGTCAACAGACTCCTAAAGACGTGAGAGCTCCAAGAACCAGAATCTATCATTATACGAGCAGTTACTCCATTTACCTTCGCTACTACGGTTGCATGGATCGCTGAGTTCTTGTTTATCGCACGTTTTCCTTATTCTGCATCTGGGCTTGGGGTGTTTGATGCTGGAAAACTTGTCACTGTTTCAGCATCGCAAATATATCTGTGGTGTTTTCGGTTACATTTCCCGTATCCTCTGGAATTGCATTTGGTAGCCATGTGTCCAAATCCGGTGCAATTAAAACACAGTCTGCTTTTCTTCAGGATATCCTTTCCGGCTGCAATGTCCAAAACCTTCAAGCAATCGACACTTCTATGGTTCGGCAGTCCACAGTACACACAACCAGGAGTTCTCTTTTTGGATTTCTGGGTACTCGCGAATAGCATCTTATCCCGCTTGTTTCTTCAGTCTTGAAATTCGCTTCTTTTCTTCACCAGGTTTGGGTATGGCGAGGTTCCCGTGTCTGTTTCTGGCAGTAGGTTTCTATCGATGTATTTGCGGAGGTTCTCAACCAGCTCTTCTAGCTTCCACTCTTCCCATTCATCATCTTTCTGAATCAAGGCTTCTTTCACAGGACCCAACTTATCCATCAGAGAATATACGAAGCTCTGGACAGTTTCCAGTTTCTTCATGATGACTAGTGTTCGGATGATCCTTGCGAGGTGGGGCAAATTTTCCCATTCTTTAATCAGAGTCTTGTGAATCTTGATATCTCTGCCATAGGTTTGTTCCAAAATCCGCTTGACCTCTTCATAACCATCTCTTGTGTGGGGCAATCCAAGGATATCTTCTCTCGGCTTTCCCGTTACCAATTCCAAAAGGTAGTTGAACTTGCTGATTTCTGAGATTCCCGATCCATCGACTTCCACGGTAAACTGATTCCAAAATCGCAACCAGTCCTTGTTTTCTCCTTTAAACGGCGTGATCGTGTTCTTCTGAAGTTTCACTTATTGAACCTTTCCTTTCTCTTCTTGGCAGCGTTTCACAGCAGCTTCTGTTTCCAACTCCAGTTTCTTTCGACACCATTCTTCTTCTCTTTCCCCACGGATATGCGGATCTGTTCCTCCATTATTTGCCTTTACACCTCGATTTACCTCTCCTGCTTCTGTCGGGATTTTTGATCGCTAAACCAGTCCAGCTTTTCTTTCAATCTCTTGCACATTTCACGGATCGGTTTAATTTCTTCTTTCTGCATTTGGTTCCATTGTCGTACTTTATCGATAGTGTCCTCCTTTCCCAACATGTTTTTCGTAACGTCATCCTTGGACTTTTCATATGCAAGCTCGATGTCTTCTCTGTCTTTAAGTTCGAAGGCTTCTTCGCAATCCTCCAACATGAATTTTCCAGTTTTAAATTCTTGTTTGTATTTTTCCATTGCTCGTCCTAGCAGGGTCGCCACTTTTCGTGTGGGGAATATTCTTATAAACTGATAGAGCCCTGCTTTCCTGTAGAAAACTCCCTGTGACACTAAAATAACTTACTTGTGTAATAGTACGATACTTATTATTATGCTCACATTTCTCTGATCCGATCCGATCTGATCTCAACTAAAAATTATGCTGTTTTTTCCAATTTTCTAAATGACCTTGGTCATAGTAACCAGGTCGTAACAACAACAAATATTTCGTTACTCACAAAAAGGGAAAATAAAATTTGCGTATGAATAAAAACAAACGTCAGATTAGGGGTTAAGAACCTCAGTAACAAAACAAACAAGCCGCTGTTTTGACGACAACAGCACGCAGCGTGACTAAAATCTAAATATTGGTTTTGATGAAATAGTCCGGATTAGGCTAATTACGTAAAATATCTCAACTTCAACACAAGCATATTGATCCATCGAAACATATCTAATTCATATCTGAAGGTTAACCAAAACCTCTAAACTTAACTAGCAATGACTGCGGCGTTTTCAAAAGTTAATTGTCTTTCGTTCTTCCGACTGGCAGTTGCTTTGGCATTGTAATTTTGTAATGTTGTTGAAGCTAGTAGCATTCTCAGTTTTACTGAATAGTCGAGTCTTTATTTTTGGCAGTTCAACCTTTTGTCTTAAGCATTTTTATCTCATTCACACGAGTACGTCGACATTAAGCCCAGGATCAGTATTTTATCCTTTTGATTAGTGTCGTCTGTGTATTATTTCTTCTCAACACTTAAGTTTGTTGCAGTGTCATGGGAGCTTCTTATTTTAATGCATGACACATATGCCACACAAATATTACGGGAACATAAAAATAATTGCCAAAGGCAGAAAGGGGGCAAAGTGGAGAAAAAGCATTCGCTCCGACGACCCCTGATGGGAAAAGTCGACTGAAAAAGAAAAGAAGAAAGGGGGCTAAGTCCATGCAAACATCTGTTTTATTGATGTCTTTCTATTGTTTAAAAACAAACATGGGTGCATTGAGGTACAAAAGTAACACTTTTGAGCCAAAATAGTTTCTGGGTGGTCGTTGAAAAGGGCATTGATTTCGGGGTTACTCAAAGCAACGCACAATCTAAAATTAATTTTAACAACTCTTTTCGTTGTTGTTAATGTCAAAGTCGGTTTACGTGAAAAGAAAAAAATTTTTTTTGGGATTAAAAATTTTTACAGTTTTTTACATTGAGCGGAAAATATACATCTCCTGGTCGTCATGCATCCTTGGGCAATTTGAAGCAAGCATTCAAGGATAACATAACACACACAAACAATACCGAAATCCGTCAAGGTGTCTCAATATAGATATGGCTGCAGTGCATAAGCAAGAATTTCGAAGTGGTACTTGTTCGTAAAACAACCACCGCAGTACAGTCCACTCTGGGTGTGGTGTCATAAGATTGTCAACTCTAAAAGGCCAGGGATTAGAAAACAACTCTGTCGTTTTACAGGTATTTGCTTTTGTCTTCTTTCTGTCTAAGGCTGCAAGACTAATTACAATTGCTCTGAATACTTTTATCATTTTATTTATTGCTTTCTTCCCTCTTCCAGTTTTATCTATGAGAACATATAAAAACTAAGTACAATAACATTCATAACGTATGAGGGAATTAGCGAAGTACTTCCAGAGACGCAACCGAGGCTTAAAACAGAAATTTGTCCCACGGAAAGCTGTTGATTTAACCAATCGACCACTCCTGCTTAGACATTTTCTGGAGCTAACCCAAAGTGCAGTTGCTATTAACCAACTGACATCAAAACCGTTGAGCAGCATTACGCTGTACCACTCACCAAATCAGCCTCCGGATATGGGTTAAATGGCTGGACGGTGGTGAACCTGTGGTCTTGGCTGACAAACCCACCTTGGTAAAACTCGGATTCCAAAACATTGCCTTTCCAGGTTTTATGGACTACCCACAGGGCTAAGGACTTAATTCTATAAAAATAAGCCACCTACAGAAACGACAAAATAAACCTTCTCAATGGATCGTTGAATGAAAGCCTTCAGAAAGTGCTTCATCCGACTGAATCGTCAGTGGCATCCAAAGAGAACCTAACCGTCGGGTTCTGAAACATCACATTCATGCAATACTCAGGGCAGATTGGATCGGTGCAGACTGGAGCTCCTTAAATGCAAAATTACGTGTGGTCCCAGACCAGGTCAAGTAAGGAGAAACATTAAAACCATGTGTGCCTCCCGGAAAAGAGAAAATTAAGGTTAAAAGTACGTTCTACAGGTTCTTTCATTGACATCCGAGATCAGGGAAATGCAAAGTACTCCTTTTAACATCTTTGTTGAGTTAAATCCCAGTTTTCACGTTCGTGTTATCATCAAGATACATGGACTACATTATTTCACCTAATGCTTCTGCTACATCAACACCGTATGTGGTCATTTTCGGGCATATGTGAAATATTGAGAAATGTATTACTGAAAGGATCTGCCATATTAATAATTTTTTTAATTAGTGTGTAGAGTAAAAGTTGTCAAAGTTGTATCATCGAAGCAAACTGAATATTACGTTTCGACCTATACTTAAGATTTGCTTCTGAAACTGAATAAAAATCGATGGACTGAAAGACGAAGTCCTATTATTAAAGTTTTCACGGTTGATTTAAAAGTTGTCTATGTCATGGCGATTGTTTCCCAACATTTCAATATATTTTTTGTGATTTTAATGTAAATTTAAATGCCCAGTCCTGTAAAAGGCCAGCCGAAAAAATCATTCAGAAGTATTAGTGCGCAGCGATGCCTTTCATGGAGTCGTGGGCTGGTAGCCCACAAAAGATATAATCGAATTCTAAGTATGATCCTAGATCTGGGGAGTGGCAGATGCCGCAACACAATAATAGGCCAGATTTGAACCAATCATATACAAACAGGCAAGGGTAACACAGAAACTAAAGGTACAGCAAGAACCGAGTGCGTAAGATAACTCATAATTGATGCAGACATTTTTATGGGCCATCAAAGTACATGGAAAAAGCGAATAGCGACAACAAACAAAAATTTATCAATCAATTTATACAAGACTGGAAACGGTTTGCAGAGCATGGGTAAAAAAAAGGAATTAAGTTGAAAAAGGAATTAAGTGAGTGTCACTCCAAAAGTGCGAGACGAGAAGAAAGCTCATGACTGAATCGGCAATGGAAGTACTTGTGGAAAAGAGAAAGCGATGGCAAAGCCCGACGATGTAAAGGCTTTTCAAGTATTTCAGCGGTTCCCGAAAGCTTGGTTCCATTTGGGTTCAGCCACGATGTCGGGTTCGGTCCCAAATTATGACACATGTATGAGCACTTGTCCTGATGCGGTTACAACATTTCACATTTCAAGCATTGAAATGTTTTTGGGCATAGATTTTCCCTCTGCGGCAGATATTTCTTGTGCCCCATTGAGAGGACCAGCTCTTTTAGAAGCTGTCGAAGCACTAGCTTTAGATTTAGGACCTCCAACCAAGATACTAGGCGAATGAAAGCCCAAGAAACTTATCATCATAGGTCTCAAAATGCAGAGCGTCATTTATGGCGACTAAAGTTAGGATGCAAGGGTGAAATGCCGTGAGACCGAAATAACCGGAAACACAGTTTAAAGGGAATTTGTTTCCATATCTTCAAGATAAATCCCCCTTTTTAAACATTAAGTAGACACGATGCATATTATACCTTCTTAGCACTCTACGTAGTGGCACTTTACGTTCCAGGCCGCTCATTCGCCAATATCTTAAAGTAGAGGTCATGGCGGAATAGTTGTTTGAGGTTGGTGGCTCCCCCTTATTATAGTTATATTGTTGATCAGCTCTGAAAGCGTTTCAAAAATTTGTACACTTCACAGAAAGTTAATGTGGCCCTTCTTTGAGGTTTACTTCTATTATAATATTCAAAACCAAATTAGCACTCCCATAGACCCTACAACAAAAACGTGTAACATGCGAGTTATCAAATGATGGAATGTACACAAATGAATTTTGAAAGTTTAGAACTTAGTTTCTTGGTCATCTACTTTATCTTAAAACGAGAAATCAATGAGATGGCTTGTGATCTCATGTTCAATGGCATGGGTGCCGAAGAAGGTAGGAAACTTTTGTTACAGCTTGCAATATGTAAAGCATCGACACCATCAAACAGTTTGGCGATTTTTCCTATGTCTTTGCACATGAAATAAATTGAGGTTTTACTCCGTTCTCCTGTCGATTAAGCTATCACGAGAAAAAAAGTTGATTTTCTTTCAATGACATTTCACATGTCTTGCAGAAGAAAACCGTAGTGTTACATAATTTGGAAAGCTCAATTAAATTCTGATAAATTAACTTGCAAAAAGTAATTGTAAGACCACGGTTTTGGTGAAAATACTTGAATACAACATTTTATTGTTCATACAAGTGAACAAGATTGGGGTCTTGAAGACAGAAACGGTAAAGTAATAAAAGAAACGCACCATTTGGGAAAATTTGGGTAAACTCTACTAGCACAAATTCACACTAATGTGTTGATGTTCTATCCTGACATATTTTGATCTTTCTACATTGTTAATTTCCTAATGATTTGGACGAAACGTCACAAATCTCACCCCTAAGAAAACCCTATTTAAGATCTTATGGTTTTCTTGCTAAAATATTGAAGCTGCTTTATATCATGAAAAAAATATACATGTTTTCTTAGTAACTCGGTATCAAACATAGATTAGATGCAACTGAATTACCTTAACTGTTTTACTTTTTTCGTATTCTAACAACGTAAAATACAAGTTTCAGCAGAGTTCCTGTAGTTTCTAATAACTTTATTAAAATGTCCTTGTACAAAAACCTATTTTACTTCACAGGATAAAAAAAGTGCAAACACAACCCCTCCAAAAAACCTGGCCAAAGATTCATATTCACTATTTATGGGCATCTATCTGTCCTCAAGCTTTCCTGGAAAACCATCGTTCGTCTCAAAATATATATATTTCTTTTTTAGTATGTTTTCTGTGATTTAACGGGGGGTTCCAGCTCGTTCAAGCAATGTGAGATTACATGAAGAAATTAAGAAAAGTTGCTCTGAATCACTCCGAAATGAGTCGAAATACGTCAGGGGCCCAATTCCGCCGTAAACTTTGTTCTTCCAAGTATTTGTGCCTCTTTAGGAACAAGCATTAGAGTCGATACCTGATATACAAAAATAGCATTCTGAAAGTCCTCTCCTTATTTTCTGCCAAGCTCACAATCTCTTGCTTCTTGTACTTGCGAAAACCGCAATCACACCAAATTACCGAATGACAGATGGTTACACTCCATACTAATTGCATAAATGGGTAATATTTTCAGTTCCATTTAGCTATTTTGTAATCAGCATTTTGGAACATAGCAAAAATGTTGTTTACTTAAAAAACACTGGCAAGGAAACTGATACAACCGATTCTGGCATGTTTGGTTTTATTTCAATATTTCTTGTCCGTCGTCTTCGTCTTCGTCTGCAACCCACTGCACAAAGAGAATTGCTGTCAGTGGCACCACAAGTTAATGTCGTGCAGTGAAGATAAAATCCAGCCTCTTGTGCTTGGGTAAACATCAACGACTGGAACGAAAACCTCTGTCCTGGACCCGAGTGTGGTAAGAATCGAACTGTCTCGTCAACAGCACATCTAAAATGAAAAATTTAAAAAATTAATCAAATCGTGCTCACTGCAATCTTGTCGTTTTTCTTATCCAAGCAAAAAATACGATCACTAAAGCAAAATTCGAATCGTGCACTATTGTATTAAATCCAATCCAAAATAACATTCGTAGGCTTTTATTAGTGATAATTCGGTGAGACCAGATAACGAAAATAAAATACAACACAAAAATAAGAATAACCCCTTTCCTCGAAAATACCATGGTTGGTTGGTTACTCTGGTTGAGAACGTACCTCAACTTCTTTGGTGACAGGGAAATGCAACAACAAAAAACTCGACTTAATTGCTTTTTTTGGTCGCTTGAATCCCTTTCCCTCTCGCTCTCATTACTTACTCTCTTTACTCAACCAACAACAATAAAAGTAGCAACTTGAATGCCGAAAGAAATCTGGACAAAATGATTAAATAATTGAGGCACTTTCTAAATATGTCCTGCTTTCTTTTGATACAAGATATTACGCCCACAATGAAAAAAACCCGTTTTTCTTACCCATCTTCGATAAGTGTGTGATTTAACGTATCTGAAGGGTTTTCTGTAGGAGTCACGTAACATTTATCTGCTGCCACAGTCACCCCGTTTTCAATAAGGTTTTTCCCATCAATTTGGATAAAAATCTCCTCTCCAATTTCTACTTCGAGAATTTCTTCTGCTTCCATAGGCGAACCATCTTTATGCGTGAGTCCAAGACGAACGCTAAATTGTCCACTTGAAGCAGACGCGATACTTTTCATTTGTGCTGGTCGAGGCCTAAACGAGGCACCGAGAACAAGTCTTCTTTCCCTCTGGTATATGCAACTTACAGGTATTTCAATTGGTATGACACGAGAAATCACAGACCCGGGCGAAGGCAGTGAAATAACTTTGTTGGTATACTTTATTGATGTTGGTGTAGCCATCATTTTTGTACCACAGGAATCAAGCCTAGTCTTGAAAATGAAATGAGTACCATTTGAAGTTGCTTTACAAGAAGAGTCCCTTAATGAAAGCATTGAAGATGTCAGTTTTGGTACGACTGCCTTGGGGACATAAATGTCGAAGCTTGCACCGTTGCACCTCACTGACGGAACACCTTGAATGTAAAAATATAAGCAAAGAGTGAATAAATTTATTAAAATATTAATAGGTTATATTGTCATTAGTAAAAAATCTTAAAATACATCAGCATTTTCTTCAGACAAATATTTTTGTCTCCCTCCTTTCTTTCTTCTTGCTTATTACTATTCCTCTTGCTCTCCACCTCCTCTCTCTCTCTCATACACACACACACAAAAAAACAAACACTAAAAGACAAAGAGAAACGAACGAACGAACGAACGAACAAACGACCAAACGAACAGAAACACAAACACATACACCGGTTTTGAGTTATTCAAAATCGCCAAGTGAGGAGAAATTAGTTCACTTTCATTGCTATCGTGCTAAACACAGCAGACTACTAAAAGGTGTACTACCTTCTTAGTTAAATATTTTTAAACCACTAATAATACTAAAACACTGTAAGCCAAAAATGATAGAACTGCAACCTGAAATTAAAAAATATTACGTACTGTCCTCTGAGCATACTGGGCAACATTCGCCTTTCCTCGTTATTCTTTTATCTCGGGGGCACGTTAACAGGGGACAAGGCACCAGGTGTGACTCGACCCCTTTATCACTACATATAAATCTTAAACAACTTCTTGTCCAGCTTTCACCAACAGAAAATACTTTGTTATTTTCGGGATCGTAACAAGAGGCTGATCTTGAGATGACTTCCATGTTTAGGTCACTTGGGCCATAAAGCCTCGCGAATGTGGCAGCACTGACAGGTCCTGGTAGTCTGTTGATCTTTTCTGTGCATACTGGACAACAATATCCTAGTGAACAGAAAAATCGAATACGAAATTAGTTGGAAATACAATTGCATAGACAATCTACAATACGTGGAAAAGAATACTAATTCACGTAAAGTAGGCTAGCTATATGTATATACACATGAAACGTACTGGCGTTGCAAGCTGACAGTTTTGTACAAAATATAAGGAGGGTTTTTTCAATGACGGTCAGTAAAACACCTTTTTAGCAAGGTTCTCGTTTCTTAACATACCCATAAAAAATAAAATACAAAATTTTGAAGGAAATCAAAGCCACAGGTAAACTAGATAAATCAAACTTCATGGAATATATTTGTAACATAAATATTGCTTGAATATAATTATACGAATACTTAAAAAAAGTAAATCTCTGGACTATAACTCAAATACGTGTGCAGTAAAATGTTTCAAAAAAAAGTAAATCTCTGCACTACAACTCATACACGTGTGCAGTAAAATCAATTAAACGTGTCAAATAATGCCAAACATTGTCCCTCTTTAATGTTTTCATTAAGGTTTTTTACTGTTTTGTGGAGTAAGTAAAACCAACCTTGAACAACAAAAAATAACAATAAAAAAATCCTACCTTCCAAGTACACAGATTCCTCACAAAGTAATTCGGGGCATTTCGGCTGTTTACACTCAATAAAACCGCTGGTTGTACAAGTGCATTTGAGGCAGCCATTAACGCCGTTTTCCCAAACCTCGCCGGCTTTGTACAGCATACCTGTATNACTACAACTCATACACGTGTGCAGTAAAATCAATTAAACGTGTCAAATAATGCCAAACATTGTCCCTCTTTAATGTTTTCATTAAGGTTTTTTACTGTTTTGTGGAGTCAGTAAAACCAACCTTGAACAACAAAAAAAACAATTAAAAAATCCTACCTTCCAAGTACACAGATTCCTCACAAAGTAATTCGGGGCATTTCGGCTGTTTACACTCAATAAAACCGCTGGTTGTACAAGTGCATTTGAGGCAGCCATTAACGCCGTTTTCCCAAACCTCGCCGGCTTTGTACAGCATACCTGTATGTAAGACGAGACAATCAGGGGAACTTGTGCTACTGTGTGCAAAAGCGTTAAAAATTCCACTAAAAATCCTGGTTTTATCTACCCGCTTAGAAACAGACAAGCGTCTGACAAAATTGATATTTTTTATCTTTTTTTTTAAACTAATGAGATCCAAAACATTTGTCTGTTGTTGTATAATACTCTTGTCAAGAATTTTCGCTCTTGAAGGTAGCTGACAATTGGTTGTTTGAAAAAAAAAAAGAATTTAAACGCCACTTGGAAGGTACAGGTTGCTTCTATAGAGAAAATGTGGGAATATATAGGATTTTTCCGGAGTAACCTTGCAGATATTTATTTAGCAACGAGCAAAGTAAAAGTTTTTCTATTTCATATTTATTTTCAAATTGACAAGTCACACAGTTTATCATGGTTTATGAAAAGCGACATGCTGATTTTATGTCAATTAGCAAACTGTCTATTGGGTGAACAATGATAACAATGAAAATGTTTCCCTTGACTTTTTGTCCTGAATTTATCAAAATATTCTGTATGTTTACGATTGGTAATTCGAAACATTTTTTTATCTTCTTGCTTTCTGTAGCAAAAACAGCGACTTGAAATCTTGCTGTTTATATATACGTTGGGCCCACTAGAATTGGGCGAAGAACTGCAATTGCCGTTGTTATTTTAACACCCAACGATGAGGATGCTTACGTTACAGACGAAAAAGAGGTTAATAAAATTATTGATGGAAAGCTACAGAAGGTGGCAGGGGCATTAACAATGCGCTAATGCTGAAGAAATTGCTAAGCATGAAACAAATCAAGAGAAAGAAGCAGGGCAGTGATTGTCTACACGAAAGAAAGTCGAACCTCCCAAGTTCGAAATGTCCACGATTCTAACTAATCTGCAAAAGCAGGAAGCAAAGTCACATCTTTCAAGATATGATCTCGTTAACTTATTTATCTTTTAGTATGCGCCTAACGGATGACACATTGTTTCTAAAACAGCGATATCCTGGTTAACATAAAAATAATCTTCTCAATTACCAGAAGAGCTTTAGTTGTTCATTGGAATGCTCTTGTTGACAGTGCACATCAGCTGACGAGCACAAGATTCAATATTTTGGTCGTTGCAAGGGAAAACAGCTTGCAATAGGGAATTCGATTAGATACGGCTTCAATCACCGTAAAACATTTCGCATTTAGAACAAGAACAACAAAGCAGCAGCAAGAAATGGATCGAGTAACCTTTTTCAACATGCATTACATACGCGTCTACTTTCATTCGTTGATAGAATTAAAATACTATAGTAAAGGTGTTATTCGAGTCCAAATTTCACTTACATACAATCGTGCATTACAGTGTGGAAGTGGGGGGTTTGGGTGAAATTTGATAGTCTTAAAATTTCAATGTCTAAAACTTATGAAGCACCTACGAAGTACTGACAGAGACAGTTTCTGATTAACTAACATGCTAGAAACAAATATATATATATATATATATATATATATACATATATACATACACAATGAACTACTTAACTTGTCTCTTTGTGTCTTACATGAAACTGTGAAAGGTAACCGACAACTTTCTATCGGTTACCCTACCCTTTGGTATTATTTGGAGAGCAATGGTGTAAAGAAGGAAAAATGGGCCTTTGAAATGACAAATCAATCATCATGTATTTTACTGTCCTGTAATCAGGTAATCACGAAGTGTCTGCGCGTGGTCATCCTAACAAACAATTGAAAGGTAAGTGGCAGCCAATCTTGATATTACTCCTGAGGATATTTCGCATATCTACATTGACGGTGACTCCTATATTGCAACTTCTGACACTGGCCAAAAAACTGCATCTTTAGGAAAAAGCTTGGGAGAGTAAAAGGGTTAATTTAAGGAAAATGTATATGGATATGCTTGTGTGGATGAGTGAATGATATAGTTGAAAGCGTAAATATATGTACTTTCTACTTTCGGTTCAACACTAAGAGAAACGAGTAGATTGGTTGGTTTAAGAATGTTACTAAAGTGTGCAGTTCTAAATGAAGACGGTTTGCAAGCGATCTGTAAAGACTTGTGTATCCGGTGCAAAGCTACTTTGTTGATGCATAAGAAAATTAAGATAAAAACTTTTAATAGTAATGCTATTTATATACATATATATACACACACACTCAGAAAAAACCCCTGTTTAATAAGTTTAATTATATGTGATTTATTTATGCAAGCATATGTATAAAAATAATAAATATATATATATATATATATCCACATACATACATATACACAAACACACTGACTGCAAAAATTAATAGTTGCTTTTCTACACTTTTGATTACTACAAAAGAAGACTACAATAAATAACTTGCGTGTGGTGTGCCAAGGAAGTAGTTTGCGTATTCATAACAACGTTAACTATAAGGTACTATAAATTGAAAAGAAAAACAGGAATCAACAGTAGTGACGTGGTGTCAAGATTACTTTATTTACCTGTTTTGGGATGTTTACATCTGACAGCCGATCTACACACTGGGCAACAACTGCTTTCAATGAGTATCGTTTCATCGCAGTCGAGCTTCTCACATCGTTGTTGTTTACAGTTGAATCGACCATCTAACTGGCAGTGGCAGGTCGAACAGGTTGTTCCATTACCTCGAACGCGAATGACTGAACCTGCGCTGTGAGATGTTCCCTCTGAAGGGTGAACGCATTTTGCCTGCCCAATGCATTTTGGACAACATTCCCCTTCACTGACTACTTTCAACTGTTTGGGGCAATCAAGAGGTGCGCATTTTTGGCGCATGCACCTGATTGTTCCATTATTGCATTTGCATTGGTGGCATTTCTTCTGATTATCTTTAAACATCTGACCATGATTGACTTTATGTCCACTAATTGTGACACAGCTCCTTGACTCTAAAAAAACATAAGTTCATTCCAGTTTGTCATTTGGTATCCGTAACAATGTTTGGACAGTATATTGTCAAAACATGGATGTATAATAAGGCGATTCGTCTTTTGCAACATTATCTGTACCCCCAACACGGGGAAAAAGGGCATCACGCAATTAATATAAAGAGATAACACATGCCAAAAAACACCTTGGGGTGCAAAATGTACAGGAGAATGGGCACAATACTCGTAAAATTAACATGTAGTTCAAAGAGCACATAAAATAAAAAAGTTCTAGAATATTTAGCTATAGTGCATTACCTAGAGCATGCAAAATCTTAATACCTTGAAACATGACATTACCTAAGAAAATGCAGAAAGCAAGTATAACAAGCTATGCCAATTTACTTAAATTTAACTAGCTAATTCTTTCGTAAATGTGCAAATGCCATGTCAAGCGAAATGCGACTTCTCGTACTTGCTCTTCGCATTCAGTTATGTATCCGGATTAATATGTTCTCAAAAGTTGTATTTTTTTGTCTTAACCTGGAACAGCCTGGTGACGTTTCAACGGATAAATTACAGGTCTTAATCGTGTTCGTGATATGTGGAACAAATCCTTTACTCTGCCTTTCAAACTGCCATATCCATTGCATTCTCTTTCTTGCCTTTCTTTGGGATTTTACTATTGTTCGGGTTATGCACAAACGAAAGGGGATGAACATGAATTTTCAAAAGTTACAAAACAAAAAGGTAATTAACAGAAGACAAAAAACTAAAAAATCTACCCTAACTATTCCCTACACTGCCACTTTACTTTAACTACCAATACAAAATCGGAAAATCCAGGGCGTATCACACTGAATGTCACACCGAAAATCACACTGAAGACCAAAGAACAAGTTGACATACACATCAAAGACCTGCACTTTTCACGTATCTTTTCAAAGTTAGAAAATTAATGTTTCAGAAAATTCATATTCATATTCCTTGTTAAACCATTTGCCATGCACTAAAATACACCAGATCTAAATTTTATAAGTCAATTTCTAACCTTTGCATGATGGGCAGCACTCTTTGTCACTTAGTTTTAGGCAAGTAATCTTTTCCTTGCATATGCATTTTGTACAGCTATCCTTCTTCCATGTCTCCCATTTTCCTATGCGTGAAAAAGAACCGTCTGGTCTTCGCAAAATGCAATGTAGTGATTTTGGTGTCATTTCGGGTTTTCTTCGAAGAGGGTGAGTAAATCTATTGATTATTTTCTCCATGCAGACAGGGCAACACTCACCTACATAAAAAATCCGTGAAAAAAAATTATTTCAAATACAAGAAAGCGATTATGTATGTATGTGTGTATTTGTGTGTGTATGTCTGTGTGTATGTGTATTTGTGTATGTATGTGTTTCCGTCCGTAACTTAATAATGACTCAGAAAAATAGGGCTTTCCAACAAGAAAAAGGCCTCAAGATGGTTCCGTAAGAACACCTGTACTGGTATAGATCTGCAGGGTCATGCATAAAAGATTGGGAGTGTGGAAAATCTCATAAATTGCAATGTGTATTACTTGTATGTTACTTACTTGGTGCACAGAGTAGGCTTTCCCCCCGTAATTCCACTCGTTTATAATGTAATTTATGTTAACACTGGGTGAAATAATGGCTTATGTCCTAGAAAAAACAACTTACCCTGAAGAACTATGAAACAACACACGAAAAAGTATTGAGGAAGGCAATACCACGTGGGTAATGTGACAAACCTTGAAGACGAAACTGTTTTCGGCAAAGCTTAAAGTCACAGCTATGGGTTTTGCAGAGGAGTGCTCCGGACGAGTCACAAACGCATTGTACGCATGGCTTTAATTTATGCTTGAAGGAGGATCCAGGCAGATAACTAATACCTAGAATATAACAGCATGAAAATCATTAAAATAAAGATGTGTTGCTTGATTTTAAGCAGTAGTTATCCTGCGTTGCTTTTTCAAAAACTCTGTTTTCTACGCAATAACTATCTTATGTTTAACTACTGAAGTACAAGCTATAACAATTGCACATTTTTCATACCAAAACTTTTGCAACCAACTATAACAACATAATACTATTCTAGTATTGGGGTAATGATATTTAAAAAAATGCTTTATGGTATTTGAAGAAATGAGACGTGATTGTAAGAAATACGTATAAAATTGACAGTCACACATTCAGACAGACAAACACAGTAGCTGGTGCTTATATGTCGTTCACTCTGTTCTTAATGGTTTTCTCTGTCATACGACTTCAATATGTTTTAAGGTCTAAGACGAACGTTTCTCAATGGGCTTCACTTTTTGCCCCGACCATTATCGATCTTTNAAGCTATAACAATTGCACATTTTTCATACCAAAACTTTTGCAACCAACTATAACAACATAATACTATTCTAGTATTGGGGTAATGATATTTAAAAAAATGCTTTATGGTATTTGAAGAAATGAGACGTGATTGTAAGAAATACGTATAAAATTGACAGTCACACATTCAGACAGACAAACACAGTAGCTGGTGCTTATATGTCGTTCAACTCTGTTCTTAATGGTTTTCTCTGTCATACGACTTCAATATGTTTTAAGGTCTAAGACGAACGTTTATCAATGGGCTTCACTATTTGCCCCGACCATTATCGATCTTTCCTTCACAGTTTCTTACGCCACAATCAACATAATCAGCAATGTTAAACTGAAATGGATTCAACTCAAAAACTCCATTGAAAAAGGAATAAAGGAGGTTAATAAACCACTTTTTAAATAATGCATGATAAGGTTATAATGAAAAGCTAATACAAATTCTACAAGAAGCAAGATATACTTTCAATAAAATTCGTTGGTCTTACAGCCAATAAAGGGTGTCTGTCAGTGAGTTATTTGTGAGTTAACTCCTCTATAGGAGTTAACTCACGAATAACTTGAAGGTTAAGCACACATCAACTTCTATTTCAAACAATTTTCCGGGTGAAACCGAAAACACTCAGCTTTGAACAAAACTTCTCTGTAGCAGTCACCTCGAACCAATACGTCATTAGGGCAACACATGTTTTCTTATGCTTCAATACAACCAGGTTACCATGATCCTTCAAATAAACACCTCAAGTTATTCGAGGCATCACAGGTTACATCTTTTTTTCTGATTAATTTCTCGATGCTTGTGAATTAATCAAACAAAACTAGACCCTAAAATCACTATCCTATTAATAAAAGTAAACCATAGAAAAAACGTGTTAATGTTTTCAATACATACCTGTGACAGGCTCTATACACCGTGTTTCTTCAGTACATATGGGGCAACACTCGTTTGCTAAGTAAACAGGATTTTTGCACTCAAGTTTTGGGCAAAAGTGGTTTTTGCACGTTACCTTTCCTCCTTTATTACACTTGCAAACCATACATAAATTCTCCTTGTCATGGCTGAACCACGTCTCACCTATACTTTTACGCAAGCCAGAGGCATCGTCAATGCAATAGCTGTCTCTTCTGGGGCAAACAGGGCAACACTGATTATTTTTTAGCACTGCATACGTGCACCACTGGGCGGGGCAGTGCTGCTTCTTACAAGACACTTTACCACTCTTTTGGCAATAACAAAAGGAACAGGGATCTACAGGATCATTCCAACTTGACTGAAAACCATGCTTGTTCCCAACTTGATCCACGCACGGTTTCTCCGCTGTTGGTTGAAAAAAAGGACATGTTTACGTAGAAAACAAACAAACAAAAAGAACACCAAAAAAAGACACCTAACAACCTTGTTCTTCTCCTAAAATTGAATTCCCTCTCAAATTTAACAATTCCCGAGTAATGCAAAAAAAAAAATCAATTGTCATACAACCTTTTAGAACAGGTTCCAAAAGACAAGCTAACCTGAATCTACAATTATACGTAGAAAAAAGACCCATACTGAAAGGAAGAAAAACCCCATAAAAAACCCCATAAAAACACTAGAATTAATTCTACTTTAGATATTGAAGCTACAACGAGGTAACTTTGAATGCCATTACATTTATTCCTCCTATTAAAGCTGTCAAAACCACATACAATACATGTACTGGCAATATGTATTCAGAATCTCTAAGGCAAGGTGTCAGAAAGAAACTGCTTTTGATATTGATCTTTACCTACGAATAAATACGTACTAATTCCATCAATTATTGCAATAATCTCAAATGAGGGAAGGGAGATCCTACGTTTTTGACTTCAAAAAGCGAGATTCTTTCTTTATGTTCCACTTGCATTTAAAATTAATGGTATAATTAGTCACTTAAAACATTATATCGTAAATTTCCCTGCTTGTCAAGTATATGTCTGTCTCCTGATACATCTAACCACTAAAGTAGGCTAATAAAAGCTGCTTTTACTAATCATTTCTTTAGGGTTAAAACTGAAGGAATAAACCAAATAAAGTCATTGTTGGCTTCTAAGAGAAGAGCTGTCTGAATATTCAACAATTGAATTCAACACTAAATACTTCAGAGGAGATGAGGGAAGATTTAGGGAGTATAGTCCCAAACCTTCTGCTATTAAGACGTTTCGAAGCATCCGCATTTAGGCAGCCCACACATTTCAGTTCTCCAACTTTAACTTTGTTCTAACGCCCATGCATTTGATTGCTCAGTTATGTGTCCATTAAGTAACTCAAAACAATTATTTTGGGGCATGTTTGTTGTACACTAACTCTCAGTAACAAGAACAGTTCTTTATTAGTTTCACACCCAATAAAGGTAGAACATTGCAAGCCTTGATAAAAAGTTTTGTTTGGTGACAAATGGTTTTATAAACTGCACAGGAGTTAATGGTAAAGAATGGCATGAATTGTAAGAAATGGTGTCCAAATAAATAAATAAATAAATCTTGTAACATATGTATAATTGCAGAGCTTATTACTCACCACAATGTCCCTTGTAGTCAAGCCCGATACGTTTTCTTTTTGAACAAGCTTCTGCTTTTAGCACACACTCATTAGGGTATGTTCTATTGTCTGTTCCACAAACTGGATTATATATTCTTGGACAAGCCAATGGACAACTACACACTGCCGTAAAATTGTTCAATACATGGCAACGAGCCCCAAATTCACAAAATACTGCATTGCATGCATCTTAAAACAAAACAAACAAACAAAAATGAATAGTATTACAATGCAAAAAATGTCGAGGATGTATCATTCAAACATAATAACATGTTATATTTGTGTTCCAAAGTCGTTTCAAAATTTCTTGGCAGCGGTGTTGGAGTAAAAATGTGGGTACACCAGATCAGTTCGGGTGCTGCCGATGACGATTTATTTAATTAATTTTAACAATCGAACTCATTTAAAACTTTAAGACTGATAAATACAATGTATGTCATTTGACGCACTGGCTGCTACGTCCTACTTACTTGATCTAGGATTTTTAACAATTAAATGTTGCTTGTAAAGTACCCATGTATTACTGTGCATCCATTACTGGCAAACAGAAGGTCAGGCAAAGGAATTGCTACTAACAATTACTTACTAAAATTCACCGAATATATTGTAAACTCGATTTAGATCATTAGACAAGGCAGTGCACTATAGGTATGGGCACGAACATGAATCTCATTGGTGACGATTTCGTTATTTGCATTGGAACTATTTTTCTAGATTGGACTTTTCAAAATGATCTAAACGGCTAACAAAAATTGTAACCCAGCCATGCTTGACCGAGGAATATTTTGCATATGAAATTTAATCCATGGTGCATCAATAGGGTATAAAGATATACAGTCACTGGACGTTTTCAATAAAAAATCTAAAAAATAATCGTTTCATGTGTCGCCGCACAAGGTACGGCACTCGGATCAATGTAAAACGTATGTCTGCTACTAACAACCGGGATAGAAATTCGATAACAACTTCGGTAACAAATCCACTTAAGGGACCTGAAAACCAAAGCTTCATTTTCTCAGTAAAGTCAAAGCAATAAATAACGGATATCAAAAATAAGCGTGGTTAATTGTCTGACCTCGTGAAATAATGTAAAACCTGTAATGTAAAATCTGTCACACTTAACAGTAAACAGAGTACAGCAAAAACGAGCGTGTTTACTCATCCGAAATAAACTAATGAAGAAACATTTAAATAATATATATATATATACATTTATTATTTATTTATATATTTTTTTAAAATATTTATATAATAAACGTATCTCTGGGCACCATAACGAAAACTAAAACCAACGTGGTACGTGCAACGTATTATTTTAGTCTTACGTGTGCCTATGGTAAAAACTGAGTCAACCGGCAAAGTTCATTCTGTCATGCATAGTTACCTAAGTCTTTTTCAATTAAATGTCTGTAACATAGCCGATGAATTAAAGTTGAAAGTTAATATAAAAAGTTATTGTTAAAAATGCAGGTGGTATTACTGTATAAAATGAGACATTGTATTGGGCTTTTTAAGCACTCAAATTGTTGCCGTTTGCCAGATGCCACCTTTGGTCAGAAACCCGAGTCTCTACCTTAACAGATTAACCGACGGAAATGATTGATAAAGAAACCTGGGGGGAAAGTGTGGATTCAACCGCGACTGCGAGGAACCGGGTCCGTCTATTTCATTCCCCAGATTTATCCATAATAAACAACATGAATATTGTCCAAGAGATAAAAAACCCTCATCAAACTATAAAACCTACCAAATTTTTCCATTGTCATATCGCGTATTAATGTCTTTGAATCTCGGTCTTCCAAATTCAACATAAAGTTGGTCGTTGTGTGATAGTCACCGTGGTACAATTTCTCACTTTTGCTGCAGGACCTCATGTAGAGAACTGCGGACACGCTCACTAAATCTGCATTTTTGCTTGGAGCAGGAACTGTCAGATGGTATTCAATAGTTCCTTTTATGACTTCAACATTTCCCATAGGTACCAGGGTTTCACCCAGTTGTTTTGCAGGCGCATCGAATTCTGATATATCTTCAACACGAATTTCTAAACATGCGTTCATAGGGAGTTTTAAAGGTCCTTCTCCTTTAAATGTTATATCACCTTGCAATTTTATTTCAGCTTCTACAATAAGATCAACAAAAATTTCATGAAAATAAAAAAAACTAGAAAAACAAATTTAGAAAATACTGCTATTACACCTCTCAAACTATTAATTAAGGGGTCTTTGTACTTGAGAATTAAACAATTTGATCAAATGACTATCAACGCAAATTTAATAATATCCAAGCTTTCTAGTCAAGCTGTCTTTGTTTCTTGAAGTCATTATTTGTTTGCTGAAAAGATTTCAGTCTTTTCCAGCAGCATTTATTATATTTTTAATGTGAATCAATTGCATATTGAAATTCTGTATGTTACATAACAATCAAATGTGCTATGTGTCACCTTAGATTAGGCAGCGTGTTCAGTGTGAGTTAGACTAACAGGGCTCCCCAATTGTCGCTAGGGCTGCTCAATCTGATCAGTTTGATGTTGGTAATTCCTGTTTCTGTC
>RDPX01000037.1:841978-852212 GCA_003991215.1 Morbakka virulenta
CATGACGTCAATTCCGTTTTCCAATTCCTCATTGATCGCTGAAGAAAACTTGTTACATTTTGTGGTACTTGTGCCATTTTCAAACATTCGACTATCCAGGAGTGATTACATTGACCTTCACTTGATGCTCCAGTCTCATTCACGCCGTTGTCTTCATAATTTGAATACGACATTTCACTCATAAGAGGATTGTGGATTTTAGGTTACACAACCACCGGTGTTTTTATTGAGACACCATCTCTAGGAGGGCTGCCAACCAAGGCTGAAGAGTCCCCCCTACCTATGAGACAGACTAGTCCCCGCCGGACGCCAACCCGGTATTTCATGGCTTCGGGGAGAGCTAACAGGTACTACACCTTGCTCAAGGGTGAGCTGGAGGTAGTTGTGGCAAAGGGTAACCTCAGACAGAAAAGGAAATGGAAAGCTTTAGGAGAGAAATCTCTCTGTTGGAGGAATTACAACGTGATAAAAAAATAAGATCCAGAAAAGCTAGGAAAGTACTGAGAAAATATAAAATTGAACATAAGGAACAAATCTTCAGCATGAAGGAAGAATTAAAACAGACGTCCAAGTGAAAGGCCAAAGATTACGTAGATTCCATAAACGTAAGAAATTCTACCACGAAATTGGCAAAGACATATCTGCAGAAGAAATACCATCAGAAGATAGAATTTGAGAATTTTGGAAGTCAATCTGGGGAAATGATGAAGCTGACACTGAGAATGTTGATTGGATAAGAAAACTAGAGGATGATAACGAGGAATTACAAAAACTGGAATGGGAAAATATAACGATTGAAGAAGTGCAAGAAACAATTACAAAGTCACACAAATGGAATTCCACTGGAATTGACAAATTACCTAACTTTTGGCGTAATATTAAATATTATAAAACCTTAATATCATTTCAATATATCCGGTTCAAACACCAACATGGCTCTCCTAAGTCACAACATATCTTCTAGCAAAAAAATCCCGAAACTGACAACCCGAAAAACTATCAACCTATTACCTGCCTTTCCACTACCTATAAACTCTTAACCTTTATTCTTACAGAAAAACCATATAAACACCTGAAAGAACAAAACATCTTTCCTAATGAGCAAAAGGTTTGTTACAAGGGCTGGGTGTGAAGACCAATTTCTCATTAATAAAATGATTCTTGAGAACGCTCATTCAAAACATAAGAAATTAAGTACAGCCTGGATTGCCCACAAGAATGCTTTCAATAGTCTTCCGAACTCGTAGATACTGAGGACTTTAGAATTATACAAAGCGTCACCGGTACTTATGAATTTTCTGAGAACTAATATGACTTTACGGAAAACAAATCTTACTCTTTCTCACAAGTACATAACACTCACTTCAAATAGCTTGAAAAATAAATGTGGAATATTACAAGGTGACTCCATTTTTTCTCTTCTTTTCTGCCTCACACTAATTCCTCTTTCAAAGATTCTAAATTATACAGATTATGGATACAAGATGAACAATAGAAAAGTAAGCCACCTGTTTTACGTGGATGACTTAAAATTGTATGAGTTTGGGCTAGATAAGTGTGCTAAGACAACTTTTAATAGAGGAAAACTGATTAGAACTGAGAATGTTGTTTTAGACGATTTAACGATGATAACAAAACGTGAGCAGGAAAGTACGTACAAATATTTAGGAGTAAACGTGGGTGACGGCATACAACATGCTACTGTAAAGGAAAAAATCAGCGTTTTCGAAGGGTGAGATCAATTATGAAAAGAGAGCTAAACTCGGATTACTACGATCAATACACTAGCAATAACAGTTGTTAGTTTTAATGTTATTAATTGGATTATAAATGAGATCAAAACGTTAGGTACAAAGATAAGCAAACAATTAACGTGTAATAGAATGAAGCTCCAAAATCAGATGTCGACAGGCTGTATGTACCAAGAAACCAAGGAGGGCGGGGTATGGTCAAGCTCGCGCGCTCCTATAAAACATCTACTATTGGGCTCACTGAATACCTTGAAAACTGACGATTGGACGCTGCAATTTGTACATTCTCACTAAAATTCGAAAAAGTTTCATTATTACTAAAGAATCGAGTAAGTTATTTAGAAAATTGGAATTGAAAATTGAAAATGTAAATGAAGAACTTAAACCCACAGCCAATACAAAACGGACAAAACAAAAAGCAAACGATTTGGGAATTAAACAGTTAGAACTAGGTGGCAAGATAAACCTCTCCAGGGACAGTTTGTGACGCGAAGCAAAAATGTTGATGCTGATTAAAAGGCAACGTGCCATCATTAGATGGTGTGTAACCAATCGATAATAATAATGATTTATCTAAAAGAAATGATCCCAGCAATTACAGACCGATAACATCTTTGCCATTGGATTTGAAAATTCTCACTGGAATAATTGCAGAAGAGACATACACTCTTCTTGAGCAAAAGTCTTTACTACCAGAAGAGCGAAACGGCTGGGAAAAGGGATCCTGAGGAACTGGAGATTTCCTATGCATTGACAGAATGTTACTACAGGAGATCAGGAAAGGAAGTAAGAATCTAGCAATGACATGGATCGATTATGAAAAAGTCTACGATTTATTTTCCCACTCAATGATTTTAGAGTGTCTAGAACGTCTATGAGTAAATTAATAAATCGAAAAAAATTGTGAACGAAAGCAGGATATCTTGGAAAGTTGAACTGACTAATAAAAACGACGTTCTTCGTGAAGTGAGAGTTGAGAGAGGCATATTCCAAGGTGAATCATTGCCGCCTTTTGTTTGTAGTGATAATCATCCCACAAAGCCACATTTAAAGAAAAGTAAGACCGGGATACGAATTTGCTAATTCTAAAGAAAAGATCCACCGTTTGTTATTTATGGGAGACTTAAATTGTATAGCAAACGTAAAAAACGCTTGATTCTTTGATCCAAACAGTGGGTATCCCCAGCAACGATATCAAAATGGAATTTGGTATTGAAAAGTGCACCATATTAATATTGAAAAGAGGAAAGATTGTACAATCAGAAGGAATGAAGGTTGTCAGATAGTTGAAAGATGACATCTTTGGAAGGGAATGAAGGGTATAAATATTTCGGCATACTGCAAGCAGATCAGATTAAGCAAAAAGAAATGAAAAAGGGGGCTAGGAATGAGTACACGCGAAGAGTCAGGTAATTACTAGAAACGAAACTAAAAGGTCAAAATGTTATTAATGCGAGACCCGGGCACCCGGGCATTACCTTTGCTGAGATATTCTGCAGCATTTTTGGACTGGATGGACCAAGAGATACACCAATTCGATAGAAAAGCAAGAAAGCTACTGACAATAAATGAAGGACTACACTCAAAAAGGAATGTGGACAGACTATACATCCCAATGAAGGAAGGTGCAAAGGGTATGCTTAATGTGAATGAGGTTGCAAACCTCGGAGTTACTGGAATTGAAAGATGCGTGTGCAACAATGGCGAATGGTTAGTAAAGACACCTGAATATAAAGGAGAAAGCAAAATTGAGTACAAATGCGGCAAAACAATGAAGGACATCGGGCTTGGAATGAAAAGACCCTACATTGGCAGTTTTTCGGACAGACAGAAAATGAATCAGGTAATTATTGATAGAACTGACTTTGAAATGCAGAAATTTAATGAGGAACGGAATTATTGATAATGGTTGCACATGAATAAGCAATACGCACCAATATCATCAAAGCAAACATCGACAAAACACAGGAAGAAAGTAAATACAGAATGTGGGGTTACGTAAAAGAGATGGTGAGCCTTACTACAAGAGAATGCAGTAAGTTGGCTGAAAAAGAGTACAAACGTTGACAAGATTGGGTTGGAAAACGAATCCACTCGAAAGTGTGTCGTAGAAATGGGATCGAAGTAGCCAATGTGTTACAAAAATTAACCAGAGCCAATAAAAACCTTTGCTTTTCCTTATGATACAAGAGAAAACTCCAAGGAGGTAGAAAAGATTGGAAAATATCAAGGTCTTGCACGTGAGATAAAGATGGTATGGGGCCAATACTCAAAGCAACACAAACAACGCCAAAGAAACAAAAGAGGAGATAAGAGTACATCGGAATAGGGGCGCGGGTTGCTGAGTGGTAGAAAATTGTAACATTGCATTCTGCCAGGATTCTGAGAAAGGTTCTTGAGATTTGAAAAATCTTGTTGATGCCAAACCCCGAGAACACATTACCACTGACATTTAGTTAGCAAAACATGTATTAAAATAAATAAATAAATAATACTGACACTTGTATTTCTACTTATACTTATACTTACAAAACGCAAACATGACGAGAATATATACACTAAGCTATTTCTGATTTATGTTTTTCAGGCAATATAAGGTAGATATACTTACCACACTTTCCCTCCTTAACAACTGTAATATTCTGTCGTTTTACACATGATTCGACCTTCAGCTGGCATTCATTACCATACGTTTTACCATTACTTCCGCAAACAGGCAAATATACAAGTGGACAAGCCAATATACAGACGCATGTTGGGTTACCCTGCTGGTCTTCTTTGCAATGACCGTAGTATGGGCAGCGTATATTAGCACACCCTTTTTTGCCCACTTCAAATGAAGAAAAGAAACCACATGGAATAAAATATCCGCAATCATTTTAAGTTTTCATATAAAGAAAGAGATGCAAAAGACAGAAGACATAAACATTTTTGTCTTTTGTGTGTTTTCTTAAATGTTCTAATGTATACTTGGGTTTATTCTTATTAATGTACAATAAATTTCAGATCTAAGAAATTTGGTTGAAATTCTATTGGTGAAAAAAGTGCTGGGTATCTAATATGCTGCAGTTACTCCGATCATGAGGGCAGCTGTGCAGCAAGAGTTTACGAGAAAAGCTCAATGTTTTGTTTAGATCGAAACTTCATAACAAGTACCGAAGTAAAAAACCCTTAAATTTGTCTCCAGAATGCTAGTGTATTATGTCTGCTGCAATGAAAATTACTGTCTTTGACAAATATGTAAATGTTAACACCCTGTAAAATGCAATTCTGTACATTTTGGTCATCACACCAACCCTACCTGTAACAGACAGATACGAGTTAATTTAATTACAAAAAAGGGGGTGGACAAGTGGGTAATTCCATGGCACACTTAACATTTCCACCACATGCTGTCGAATTACAGTGTAATACCTGCCTTCCCACTACCTATAAGATTTTCTTTTTCAAGGAAAAAATGGTAAAACTGTAAATACTCCCCGTCCACATTTCGACCCAATGACCATCATAAACAAAAACTAATTTGTATAAAGCAGGGAAATTTATTTCAAATGTATTATTGTTCACTTTATATATTTTTGGCTATGTAAGAATCGATGGAAATTTTACCTGACGAACAAAAATTTTGTACTGTCTGGGAGGTAATTTTACAGGGCAGACTATTAAAAATGTGTTGGACTTGACTGGGTCAAACGCTGGAGTCAAATTAAAGAACCGTTATAGAGAGACGTGATACTTCATTGTATTTAATGTCGTGATATGTAGCATATTAAGCTTGGTACCTTTGCCTACGCCAAGGAGAAAACGAGTGTCATTTACAGGTGTCGCTTTGTGCCCTGCCAAAAATTGCCGGAAAAAACCACGTCAGTCTCCAATCAGCAAGTCGCGTAGTGGTGAGGACGAAATGGTTTGGAAAATGGGTAGTATCTTCGATTCTTGCATCCCCTTCAGACACTCAAATCGACCATTTACCTTTAACATCTCCAAATCCTAATTTTACCGCCACCTCACCGTATTGACATCAGTTGGCCTTTTTAGGACCCACTCTACGTAAAATGTTTAGGCCAAATAACTCAGATCATCTTCTCTGGCTGCCATAGGAAGGCTAAGCGAAGACCACTGTCTACCTCACGGCTCTAATGTAGATGCAGCATTTGTGAAATATCCAATAGTTGGCGTAATATAAAATTGTAGTTGCAAAAATAAGCTTTTTACAAAACTTGGCTATGTATGATTAATTAGTGGGCAAGGTACTTGGACTGACCGTTCTCACAAAAAAGTAATGCTGAAAATACTTATAATTTACGGGAATTATAAAAGAAAAAATGAAGCAGAATGTGATAATTGTAAGGAACTACAAAATATATACATATCAATAAAATAACTAGAGCAGTAGATGAAAGGAAAATCACAAGGCCATGTTGTTAAAATGGCACCTAGCGAAATATGATGTCACAGATAATTAGTAGAAATACTCTAAATAAAAGTCATATATACAACTATCCGACGAGAAATACAAACAATGGAGCTTGAAAATGCAATGCATTATGGTACATGTAAGACAAACAACTAAATAAAAAGTACTTTCTGGAGCAATATGAAATACACTGACAATTTCTGCTTTACGATGTCCATAGGTAATAAATCTTGGTAACCAGAAAAGATAGATTTTTCCTCTCCCATTGAATTATTTACTTTGAATGAAAAACATCAATATAATTACTTACCCAAAGACACATTTGCATGTAATTTCTTCTTAATACTTAAATCAGCTTGATACGTTTTAGTTTCCGGATCGGAAATATCCAGCAAAACTGTCTTTTCTGTGTTGTAAATCTCACTCTTAAAAGTATTGTTGGATTTACACGGTCCAGGTCGCACCGTAGCTGATAACAACACATACTTTAAAGACGGATACTCTAACACTTTTAGGCTATACGGAATTATGCCTTTCGTAATTTCTTTTTCTGTAACCTCCTTCAGGGATTGTCCCACCAATCTGTATTTTGGCAGTGACGTATTTTCCACCTTGACAACAAGGCAAGCTCCTTTGGGAAGTGCGTTTGACAGCAATCCCTCTCGTATGATTACTCTTCCTTTAACTATACGGTCTGGTGCTAAAATACAGTGAAAACATTAGTCAGACATAACTAACTGGTGGTACACAAGACACATACACGGTAAAACTATGATGGGTACAAGCAATCCAACAAAATATGCAAACGCTATGTATTTGTAGCATACAATTAGTTCACGACGTTAACTTGTGTGTTGTTATTGCTATTTTAAACCATATATTAAAGTAAGTTTTTTCTAAAGAACATTTATACATCAAATTTTTGTGTGAAACAGGAGGAATTGTATATGTCAGAAGGAGTAAGCGGAATGAACAATTAACTGTATGAACACTTTAGTCAAACCACACTTGAAACTAAAAAAACGTCTAAAAGCCATTAACAAGACCCCATAATGCAACAAAGAAAACAGAGAAAATGGGTTTCGCCCAACAATGACATTTTTGACAGGCATAGGATGATGCTGGACTGTTTCCCTAGCCCTATTAAGACTCACAAGGTTCCAGTACCCAACAGTCGAAATAGGTTGATTTTTTCACTTAATTTTTCAGTAGAAACTGAGCATAGGTGGGGAGTTCTTAATACCTTTGAAAGAAAAGAATTAAATTTTTAACACTAAACGGTGTCCAGCACATGTCCAATTTTAGCAGACGCTGGGCTACGGTGCAAATAGTGTTTTCAAAATTTATATTAAAAAATTGTTCACACAGATCTTTTTTTGCTCTTACTTGACAAAAAACAATTCCATACAGTGCTTGCATACATGAACATACTCTCACTCATTTATAAATATACAACGAGCGTTGGTGGTTGGGAAGGTATGTGTGTGTGAGGGGGGAGGGGCGGGGAAGGGGATGAATAATATGTTAGAGTTGTGCAGGCCAAACATGTACGCAGCAAGAATAGAAACACTAAGTAAGCCTTGCCTCCACTGCACGAAAAACATCAATGACATTTTGGCTACACAAAGTACCTCATTTAAATATCAGACATTCTACACAAATTAGGATAACAACAATACCAAATGAGATGAACTCTCTATTAATGATTCTGCTGTTTACATTTAATGGCAATTGAAATTATTCTTTTTGCCATCGGCGTCTGGTCATACGCATCTGGATGTTACAAAATATCTGGTTACAAGAAAAAAGTATTTCAAATTCGTGATAAAATGCTGCAAAGGCCGACATTTCTGCGGCAATTTTTATTAGAACTATTTTTGAAAAAAAGTCGCAACAATGAAATATGCCAGCAATGCCAAATCGAGCTAATGGATCGCAGTAACTGCCTACGTATTTTGTCCGCTCAGGGAATTAGAGATTCACGATTAACGTATAGAGGGGATGTCCGGTAGGGTAATAGAAAATGTTTTCGAAACGCTTATTCGCAGTGGCCTTGGGGTATCGTTTTCAAGGTCATGCAAATTTGTTAATGACTCGTGAATTTCTTCATGGTGTTAAACTGTTAATGAATTTGGATGAATAGGTAAGAAGGTTCAAAATCAGAAAACATTAACACTCCAATCTGTTCCAGTTACACAAAACGTAACGGTTCCAACTATTCTTTTAGCCCAAACCGCCTTTTCAGTAGGCATTGTATCTTTAAAAAAATAAATCTAAGCAAAGATACAATGTGCCAAGTCAGATACTTTTTGCTAGTTTCAACCAACATCTCCAAGGTCAGGAACTTTGTACATTATGGTAGGCACCTCCGCCAGCTACACTGGATCCAATGTCAAGACAGACGTGCAGTACACACCCTTACATTTCCTAAATTAATCAAGGTTATGTGTGGTTTCCGTGAGATAAACCTTCTTTTTTCAATTGATAGCATGTTAAGAAAGTTTTTTTAATTAAAAAAAAAGCGAGAATATCCAATAAATCCAGGTGGAAACAGTTCAAGTACAGGCACATATTCTATCACTATCAATCACTCGAAATTAATGTTTGATTGAAAGGTGAAGAAGAAAAGTCAGATAGACATGAGCCCCTGAAAACACAAGATAAGATGAAAAATGGGTGGGTGGTTGCCAAAACACCAAAAAAGTGCATATATTATTGAAAATGGAACGGGTTAGTCACTTTGGAATGGTTCCAGATCCTTTTAGCATATTCCCGAGTTTTCTTTTACTTAGCCTCCCTTCAAAATATCTGTTTAAACCTCTGGAAATAACTGAGGCAATGGTCAACAACAATATTACCATGACCTGTTCTACATTTGCAAACCATGAAGTGAGAACTACATTTAGCTCTTTAATGAATATATAAATATTTATGTTGTTTCCCTTTTTCCTGTCATATTTTCTACTTTTCGCTGTTTTATTTAAATACCACAATCCATAAATTCAGAGAGCTCCATTTCTTTATCTTTCAACCTGTCAGAAAATATGCCCTGTACTCTACTTACCATAAGACAACAATAACAAATACCTTTCTCATAAAATTCAAGCTTTATATCCTGTTCAGCCTTGTCATTATCTACCTGCAGTGCATCAAATACAAGAGAACCGGGCGATGAATAGTTACCACCTGTAATGTCTCCTGCCTGGCCACAAGTGTGAAGATTAACAGTACCACTGACGGTAGATATTTCCGGTCTCTCTGGATTACTAACAGTCACTTCAAATTTGAATCTCTTGCCAGTTCGTTCCAGCAAGTTAAGTGCAAAGCTTGATATTCCTAAGTATGTTTCATCGTCTACAGTATCTTCTGCAGTCACATTGATACAAGCGATATCTTCTGTGTCAGCGAATAAAGTCTGGTTAGGAAGAGCTATTACACCCTTGATCCTAACCTCTTCAGCTAAAATCGCAGAAAATGGCAAATTTGATAAGTACCTAACTTGGACATCTAATACAATTCTTTAATATTTCGGCCAAACCTAAATTTCAAGCAAACCAAATCTTAAGCATCGATATACATGATTACAAATAACATATTTCGTTTGAAAAAACTTTGAAAGAGCCCAGAAACGAGCAAAGCTTTTCGATATCTAAACATTCGCTAACATTTTCACAGACAAAAGACAATCAATAGGTAACAATGCAACAAAAAAACGAAATGGTCAATCCTCAAAAACAGGAAATAAAAACACCCAAAAGCTAAGTCAAGTTATGCTCAAACAACACAAACCACAACCAAGTAACCAAGTCTAGTTTGATTCGCATTCAAAGTAACCAAGTCTAGTTTGATTCGCATTCAAAGTAACCAAGTCTAGTTTGATTCGCATTCAAAGTAACCAAGTCTAGTTTGATTCGCATTCAAAGTAAGCAAGTCTAGTTTGATTCGCATTCAAAGTAACCAAGTCTAGTTTGATTCCCATTGAAACTAATCCAGTCTCGTTTGATACGCATTCCAAGCAACAGACGAGTCAAACAGACCGGTGCCATAGTAAACATCGACCACATCC
>RDPX01000037.1:852374-863134 GCA_003991215.1 Morbakka virulenta
ACAAGTCTAGTTTGATTCGCATCAAAGTAACCAAGTCTAGTTTGATTCGCATTCAAAGTAACCAAGTCTAGTTTGATTCGCATTCAAAGTAAGCAAGTCTAGTTTGATTCGCATTCAAAGTAACCAAGTCTAGTTTGATTCACATTCAAAGTAACCAAGTCTAGTTTGATTCACATTCAAAGTAACCAAGTCTAGTTTGATTCACATTCAAAGTAAGCAAGTCTAGTTTGATTCACATCCAAAGTAAGCAAGTCTAGTTTGATTCACATCCAAAGTAAGCAAGTCTAGTTTGATTCACATTCAAAGTAACCAAGTCTAGTTTGATTCGCATTCAAAGTAACCAAGTCTAGTTTGATTCACATCCAAAGTAAGCAAGACGTAACGACGATAACAAGTAAGTCACTAACAGGTGATATTTACGGATAGTTGACTACATTTCGTAATAATCAACGAATCAACACTTGACGAGTACATTAAAGTCTGCATTTCTCTGAACCTGAATAAAAGACCAATTTAATTAAGAGAGCTTCTTTTCTTACCTGGTTTTTTTACTTTTTCTACTTCAACATCCATGACGTATCGACTAGCTTTGCGATCGGACATTTCCAGCAAGTACGAAGTAGCAGTAACAAAATCAGCGTACTTAAGTTTTTCTGCTGACTTACAATCCCCTTTATAGATTTTACTCGTTACTTCAACGTCTATAGCATTTGGTCTTTTAATTTGCATACTATAATATAAACCTTTTGAATTAATAGACGAGGCATCCACAGAAAATTTCTTTGATCCAAGAGACAATGAACCGACGTCCTTCAAAGAAACATCTTCCAAATCAACAGCAACACAAACTTTACTCTCCCTCAGAACAGCCAATGAATCCACGGGAAGTAAGATCCTTCCTTCAACTACAATAGTGTCACCTATGAAAGGATCAGAGTCACAATTAATAAGACGACAGGGATTTGATGGTAAAAAAATTGTTCTTGTTGCATCTAACTTTTCTGTTCGGGTACTATCACCTTAAGACGCCCCAGCATTTTGGGGATAGTCATTAAACTCTACCTCAGTAGCAGGATTTCCCCTACACGCAAGTATTTATGTTTTTATTCACGTACATGCGTATATGTTGCCATTTACCTCAAACACATTCGCTACTAGTTATATACCAAAAAATGTATACTGTTTATTCCCCAACACAACTCTCTGCCTTAAACACTGGCCATCAAATAACATAAGCATTTTATAACAGCATATAGTACAGACAAAACACGCTATGCATATTACACAGCTTTTACTATAACCACTTCTATTGTCTCCTGCCCAGCATTGAATATTAAGCATAATAAAGTGAAGCCATTGTCAGATAATGATAATAATGATGAAGAACGACGGACTGAAGAAAAACATGGTATAAAGAGCTTAACTAAAGTGAACAGGTACATAGAAATAACTTAAAATCCGGAACTTACTTTCACTGTATCGATTAACTGTAACTGTTTTATTGATAGAGCCATTCTTTTCAACAATGAAACTGTGTTCGTATTCGTTGAGGTAGTCCCCTTTTCTGATCCATTCCTGTCCATCTTTCTTTGCACACCAACCGACGTTAACAACAGCACTTATTCTATACTCACCCGATTCAACATCTTTCATGACCATTTTGTAAGGTATGCCATCACGTACATTTTTTATATTTGTCTTTCTGAAAGTAGCAAGTTTTGGAAGGTCACAAATTTCTCCACCGTTGCACTGAATGCTTTTATCAACAGTCATTTCAAGGCATATTGGTAGAGCAGGGTCCAATGTTGGCAAATTCTCCATCACTACTTTTCCAAATAATACGACGTCAGACGTTTCATCTTAAAAAACAAATAACAAGTAGATTTTGAATACTTAATGCAAATAATTAAAAAAATAATCGCTAATTGGAAGGAAAATATAACCTCGTCTAGACAAATATGGTTTCAAAAATGTTTTTTTTCCATACTTAGTGCTTTCGTGAAAATAATCTTTATTTACCATTTCTCTCACTGTTACCAAGATAAATATCGTAAGGCTTTAAAGGCTAAGAACAATGGGGGTATGAATAACAAAATAAAGAGCCACAAAGACCTAAAGTATGATGTCCGGACTGCAGCAATCTACACTACTTACTAACAAAAACTGAACCAGCAAACTTGATTGGAAAACAAATACAACAGGATTGTAACAAATAACAATAGTAAGTCTACGATGATCTTAAATCCGTTTAAACAATAACCTTTCCTTTTGGTACAGATAAAACCGTTGCATAGGGAAATAGCTACAAAAGATGTAGAGAGTATGGATAGGAACTGGGATTTGTTAAAATATGCAGGATTAAAGAAAGAAAGTGTGATCAGCTATATTTATGAAACTGTCTATTCGAGGTCCACGCACATCGACAGTTGACACCTAAACTCAGTTATGAACAGCTATGATGTTCATTCTAATTGGATAAAGTTTGTCCCATTTTTCTTCGTCCTTAAATTTAAAGATACTCCCCTACAGTGCAGTGGTACTTTGACAGGAAGTAGGACTTGAATGGCACTCAGGATTTCCTCTGGGGAGTCTTTTTTTTCTCGTTTGCAGAGCTTAAGTAAGTGCTGTCTACCTGGAGGAAAATAACGTTCCATTTGTGACTCCAAATAAACTCTTGTGTCTACTCAAAGTCGATTCCGAAAACACACATTAGTTTATTAGGAGTCACAACTTAGAACTTAGTTGTGTCTTTCCGGCTGTGCGTCGACTCCGAGTAAGACACTGTAAGACACTATAAATACAAAATCATTACCTGTGCAGATGATTAAGTCCAGAATTTTATCTTAAAGGGTGGGCATCATTTGATACCGGTGAATCGTTCTGAATCACATCGCAATGGTCAGGAATTGGTGGATTGACTTTGAACATCGAAGATAATGAACATATCAGGGAAAATGAAAAAATTACAGTGGGCATTCGTACTTGTTTTCTGTTTCTCTCCCCTTTCCTTCTTCGTCTCACCCTTGTTCTATGAAAACGTTTTGGATGCAAAAAAATCATAACTAGGGTTTGGAGGGAAATACGAAAAGGGTAGACAGAGGAACATGATCAAGGACACCATCTTTGCAAGAGTGGGCCAAGTTTACAGTTACGTAAAATCGGTTTATCGGTGACAGAGAAACAAAAACAGAAATGTTATTTTTGACCCATTTGGAGAAAACAACAACATTTCGTATACTCTTTATAACACCCCCCCTCCCTCCCACAATTCAATAATTCTTTACATAGACCAAAGTTACACACAAGATTAAAATCACACTTTTAAAAAAAAAAGAAGTAGATAATATGTGGCCACTCACAACTTCTAAAGGCGTTAATTACGATGTCCTGTTCGACGTCACTTGTATCTTCAGATACTGTGAATGTATATTTGTATTCGTTAAGATAATCTCCATTTCTGATCCATTTAACCATTGAAGCATTCGAGCACCACCCGTCATTTAAAATGGCGTGTACAACATACTGACCAGGTAAGGGGCTTTTCAATTTTAATGAATAAGGAATTACACCAGCTATAACTCTAACTTTTCGTATCTTCTTCTCCGCAATAGTGTTAATCTGGCACTCTTCCTTTTCACAGTCAATATTTTTTGCCACTGAAATAGTCAAGCAATTTACATTTGACAGGGCTTTACCAGCTGGCCATGGCTTGAGAAATACAAGTCCATCGAGCATAACATCTCCTGTAAAAGAATAAGTTAAAGGTTTTACACCGAGCGTAAATCGAATAATAGAGGGGTGGGTGTGGGTGGGTGGTGGAAGGCAACTAGAACCTTTATATGTATTTTAACGTATTACTGCGATTTCAGTCTTCATTACCATTTTAGTAATGAAGACACGCTGCATAGCGAACACTTTGATGCTCGCTATGCGTCGTGGTACACTAAAATCTGTCTCTTGCCTTTTTCTAATTTACTAAGGATCAGTAGTTTTCAAAGAATTCAGCAGTTCGTTCCTTACAAAGTGTTTATAAGCAATGTTTGCTAACATCAATTCCTTCTAATTCTGATTAAATTTTTCATTCTCTCCGAATTAGTCAATTTAATAAGATGGATATACAATATGAAAAAATTCTTGAACCTTGATATGCATTTAATCGGTCAAAAACGATTAAATGGATATCAAGGTTCATCTTAAGCAAAGCTAGTAGCCACTTCAGTCGAAAGAGTTACATGTCACAAATTTTTTACATCATATTTTTTTGTACTTATTTATTAGTCTTGTTCCTTATTGGGATCTTATCTTTGACAACATGAACAAATTTCATTGCTTTAAAATTACAAATAATAAAAAACTTGGTGCAGTAATTACAAAAAAGATTGGGCATGCCTAAGTCAGAAAACCTCTTTAAATTCTACTAGCCGCTCAACAAAATATATACTAAAACATAATATACTAGACACAGTAACAGAGACGTAAATACATAAAACATATATACATCAATGCATATACGCCCACAGAAAGGGCCAATTTACTAGCCAGTCACGTTTATTTGTAGAAACGAAAAGAAAAAATACAATAATAATCATAAACAGATGACCAATGTCCTGCTGTAAACTTGTAACAATAAAATACCTTGACAGGGGCCTTGCTTTTTGACAGATAACGAAAAGTTCAAGGGGCAGGCATCACTCTCCAAAATGCATAAATTAGCATAGGTAATATCGTTGGATCCACAAACTGGTTCGTAATGAAGTGGACATGCAGTTGGACATACACATTTTGGCTTTCTTTTTTCGTCTTCTTTACACAACCCATATTTTCCACAGTAGTGACCGAGGCACATATCTATGGATGAAGACCATAAAGAAAATTTTATACAGTAAAAATACAATGTAATTATAACAAAATTAGTTCAATAAGCACATGTGCCAGAATAATATAATAAAAACTGTTCCAAACCACTTAAATAAAGATATGAACAGGCTTCGTCCAATCTTTAATACAAAGACTGACTGTAAAAAGCATAGGAATCAAACTGTAATTTTCCGATATGTGCCCCAAAATATCTTATTTTATTATAACCTTATCAACATTTCAAAATGTAATACGTTAAAAAAGCACCAGCAACAAACTATTTTAATTGCTACTTAATCTCACATTTTGCACCCAGTTTCTCTGAACAACAATAGGCTCTTATATTAGTATACAATACCATATTAATGACACTTATATACCTCCTTAGGCCTTTTGAATCGCCTTTGCTTGGCACTTGAATTTCATCTTACCAATACATTCTGACCATTGACGGTAACGTCGACAGAATTTTAACTTGATACTAAAAACATGCTCGCCGACTCTGCCTTTATAAATCGCACATTACATGCGTACGTGTGACGTATTAGACTTTGGTTAACTTCATTTGGCTCCCATGGTCAAACTCTGACCCTGAAGATGCACACATTGCAAGCAAAGTTCAAAATGTATGCTTCTTCACATCTTTAACCATCTTTATATTATATTAGCCATAAAAAAGGTGTTTACAACAAAAAGCTTTATTAATTCGAAGTTCACTTCGCAACGTATACATAAAAAACGTATCTGAGTAGTGAGAAGCAAAGAAACAAGAAGAACTGCAACAACAATAACAAAAAACCCAAAACAACAACCAGAAAAAATACCGCGTCAATGAAGTAAATCAAAACTACCTTGCTCGTATATTTCGGCCGTGATATCAGCTCGTACTTCGCTTCCCTCCTGCCTGATGTCAATTTCATGTGCATAAGCATTATGGTAATCTCCGAAACGAATCCACTGGTCTTTAATACCACCACCATAGCACCAACCAAGGTTCAAAAGAGCACTAATTTGGTATACACCAGACTTTGTTAGATTCTCCCGTGGAACATAAAGTGTATAAGGAATAATAAGGACACGTCTGACCAATAGAGAAACGTTGTGTAATTTTGCTTGAGCTATAGTCGGAATGTCGCAAAATTCCTGGCAATAGATGTTTGTAGTGATTGTTACTGTGAGGCAATTGGGTACTTTAAGGGGCGATTCGAGTATACTCGGTTTCAGTGTTACGTATCCAAATACTTTTACTGGGGCATCTACGGAGAAGAAAGAATACTTTATTTTCTAGGAAGAGCCATTTCAGTCTTATTCAATTCAATTTCAACTCCAATCACTACACATCCACTTTCAACATCTACCATATTGTTTCCACAGGATATTTCACCTCTCTTTCTTCACATCCCATCTTTTACTTCAACAGACGATTAATTGACGAAGACTAGTGAAGGGTGATGGTGAGGGGGTGAGGGGGTGAAGGGTGATGGTGAGGGGGTGAAGGGGTGATGGTGAGGGGGTGAAGGGTGATGGTGAGGGGAACGAGGAGGACAATGATGTCAGCAGATGAAGGCTAACGAATGCTAATGACGACTGTTAAATATTGAAGATTGGAGATTAATCAAGGTTGATTTGGAGTGAAGAATAACAACTAGCGATTTCAAAAGACTGAAGAAGATTAAGGATGATGCAGATTGATAATGACTGATGAGCATTGTTGGAGATTAATAAAAATAAACCAGGTGTAAAAATAGTACAGTCTAATTATGACTTTCTTTCGAAAATTGTTTTTTAAAAGAGAGTAAAATTAATTCCTTGAAATACAACATTGCCTTTAATGTCAAGTGGGTACGACTAGAAATATTTTTATCAAAATATACAATCGAAATTTGTAGCATTCCATGTTTTCCCACATGGTCCAAGAAATAGACAGTCTTACTCTGGTATTTGGGAGCACGTGAAAGGATTTCAGCTCCCTCTGGAGCAGCAAAACAAAATTTAAAACCAGGGTCCCGCCTTTCCGCAACACGACGGTGATCATTCTCTTTCGGGAAGAAAATATGTACTTTACTTTTCTTCTCCCCTTCGTTGTTTTTCGCTCCCACTGTTGCCATGTTAACAATTGCTTTTCTCTCTTAGTTTAACAATCAGACAATTGGAAAAGAGTATTAATGTACGGTTACCATTTTTACAAGTGACTAATTTTACCTACATTGGCACTTTCTGCAACAACAAATTACAAAATCTTGTTTGATTTACAACAAAATCATATTAAGTTTAATCAATAAAGGCATACAAAGGAATATTTTTCAATACAAAGTTAAAAACTTTAACCCGTGTTTTCTGTGTTGGCAAGTATTCTGGTATTCGTTTATTTACTATCTTTAATTCTAAGGAAAATAACTTTGTATGGCAATGGCAGCTCCGCCTTTATAGGTTTCTCATTAATACGAATTGTGGCAAAAATACCCAACCCTAACCAACATATATTGTAGCTTCTTTGCCGATCTCTATGATAAAAAAAGTTGACTTTGTGTAACTTTGATAAGTTATCAATCAATAAAACATTTGGAAACAAAATATATTGTAACACCGCTCGAGTACAAAGGCTATTAAAAATTGGGTGGTGGTGGTGGTGGTGGGTACCAAATTTTTAATTGCCTTTGTACAAGAAAACGGGAAATAAACTGTACCAAATAAAAATAACAAGACGGCAAAAACTACCACTACCTTTCAAAATTAAATGTCAGGGCAACAGAAATCAATAATAATCAATAATAATAACGTTTCATTAGTTCATTCCAAGGAGATAAAAAACCAACCATCAATGATTACACGTACCAGGGTCATAACGAGTAATCTTGATATTCCTCGTAAGTTCTCCCATTTCTTGTATAACTCTGAATGAAATTTTTTGGGTGTTTAGGTAGTCCCCTGTTGTAGTCTTTTCATACTGTTCCTCCAAGCGACATGAGCCAGGGTGAAACAAAGTCCGAACTACATAGGGCGACGGTGGTGCATTCGTGAGCATCAATTCATATGAGATATTACCACTGATAACGGACACATTGCTTTTATGTAATGAATGTATTTTTCCGACTTTGCATCCTGGTTCGCCAGCACAATCTGTGTTCTCAAACACAGTGACTCTTAAACAATTTGAGCTCATTGTTGTAGAAGGTATCGGATCCAGAGTAATAATACCCTTTAATTTCACATTATCTAAAATATAAACAAGAGAAAAGACATTACTACAATAATGAACCATGGACTAAAATCATAGAAGTCGTATACATAGACAAAAAAGACCGGACATAACTGTTAACACACGCGAGTCGAAGAAATATGAAACAAACCTAATCATCGTACGTTTAAATGATCGAAATTGCAGTGCATGGCGTTTTGGGGCTTCAAGATACATAAAAAGGCAAACCGATGAATGGATGGATAAATAATGGTCCAGATATAGATACGGATGACAGTATTTATATCTGGACCAAATATAATTGCCATACAAAAAATTTTACGTTATAACGTAGGTAGTGCTTACAGGCCAAAATTGCTACTACTGAGCAAGGTATTATTTATATTGAAATTAGTAAAAGAAACCAGTGCTGACTTTGATGTGTGAACCCACATAAATACTATTTATTAAACACGTATATACCCAAAGAGATAAAAGGTACTAAGCCTGGTCAATGTAGGCAAATAATAAAAAGTATAGTAATCGTCTGTTCATAAAACAATGATCACCCCTACAAATACATACAGTCTCGATTCAGATTTCGTCAGGAAATCCAAAGCAATCGCTTAAGCATCATAATTGCAAGGAATTGGATTGCAATCAATTCATAGAAAATTATATAGAGCAACTGAGCAAAAATGGTAGGCATTGTGAAGTGGTAAATATGCTAAAAGCCTGTTCAATTAAAATTTAGAAAAACTTCATGATAAATGATTTAAGTAATGGCAAAAGACCAAAATATCTGTTTGACCTACACGATGATTACCTTTCCATCACTGTAATGCTACACAATGTCATGGGCTTATTCAAAAGCAAACTCATACTAGGTATTTTATCCAGATCACATAAGAGATGCCGTATCCAGTGCTCAGCTTCAAAAGTATCTGCCTCAATCCCAAATGGTACCATAACTAATTCTAAATTCGTAAATTTAACAGATGAAACAACAATTGTCTACCGTAAGTCCATTCGGGTAATGAATTTGACGCTTTTAAGATATTACACACTAGTGCTTTTATTAATTACCCTCATGCTTCCTTCTTCACAGCCAGAAGGTAAGGTGTTGGGTACCACTTGAAGAAGAATAAAACGGATAATGTCTTACCTGTTTAAGGATCACTGTGATAGTAATTAAATATTTATTAAAACTGCCAACTAAAAACCTGTTTGTACCCAAATACTGAACAGGTTAAATTATCACGCCCGAAGCTCCCACGTCAGTATAAAGAAAAAGAGGAAAAAGTGTGAATCCTTAGGAAAGCTTACCTTGGCAAGGACCGAATTTTACCACCTTTAGGGTGAAATTAAGAGGGCATGATTCACCCTCAAAGTCACACAAATTTGCATACGTTCGGTTATCAGACCCACAAACTGGTTTGTAAATAAATGGGCATGCTTTCGGGCAGATACAGGTGGGTTTTCCAGCGACTGTCTCTTGACATTTGCCATAAGCTCCACAGAATTTTCCAATACAAGATTCTAGAAAAAAAAATACATGAACACTCTTGTACTATCGCAAAGTGTGGCTTTTATTTATATACTTGTTTCTTGTTGGGACTACCAGTATACCTTCTCCCCTTTGAAAAGGGAAGCTATGTTAACAAAGGCCTGAATACTACGAAACGTATAATAAGCACTTTGTTATTAATGATGCGTGGGACTTCAGGAGTGTAAAGTCTACTGAAACCGATTTTCCTACCGTGCTTTACCCCGGCCGGGCTACCCAAAACCTTTTCAATTTCCTAAAGCTTATCAAATAACTTAGTTTTTTAAAAAGAAAAAAAGTTCAATTTGCTGTTTAAGATAAGATGACATTACCGTCATCTACTAGTTCTAGTTTCAATGGGAAATCAATGCATGATAAATGTAAAGTTTTCAAATTAGCTGAAACCTTTTTAATCGAGATACTATTTTCTCTCATTCTTGCCTTATATCTCAAAAACTGTCACAAAACCAGTAGGTGTCTCTTTCAATGCCTTACTGTAATGGGATGTATTTTGTGATTACATTATGATTACATCGTATAACAGGTTTGGGTGGTAAGTTGACTTATTTATTTGCGATTTTAGCCAAAGTCATTGTACCTCACACCCTCATTTATTTCATACATTTCTTTTATACACGTACTATATTTTAAATATGTACAAACACACAAAACTCTAAAAAGCAACTCACAAAAAATTAGGATCGACCAAGTTAAGAAAGCTAAAAAAGGTCCAAAGTAAGGTACAATAGAAAAAATATTAAGAAAATGACAAATTACCAGTCTTATATAAACTGACTGTGACATTTTTTTCTACTTTATTGATTCCCTCTGGCACTTGAACGTTATAAGAATATTCATTTAAGAAATCTCCTGGTCTGATCCAGTCTTGGTCACTTCCAGCCCGACACCATCCAGAATTAATTGTTGCCTGTGCAGTATATGTTACCGGCTCAAGGCTATTAATCTTAAGCGTATACGGCACTTTTCCCTCACTTAAATCAGCATTCATTTCTGTAGCTTGGCCTATTATAGGAATATCACATTGCAGTCCCTCTTCACAAACAATGTTCTCTAATAACTGTACGGTTACACAGTTAGATTTTCCTAAGGCTTCCTTTGCTGGCTGTGTTTTCATCAAAACCTTCCCGTATAACGTGACCGCATTATCTAAGGCAAATA